>VOQJ01033491.1:5697-20948 GCA_015052665.1 Apistogramma diplotaenia | reverse complement strand
GGATGGTGGGTTTTTTGTGGGAAGGGGGGGGGGGGGGGGGGGGGGGGGTGTCATCCCAACACACCATAACGCAGCATGAAATTATGAGCCATTTCCTGAGAACGTTAAAATGTTAGTTATTGTTTATTCATAAAAAGTTAAAAGAATAAAAAGGAATTCACAGCTTCTCAGAGTCGACAATCTGATTTCTAAATAAAACAATGAATCCAAACATTTCTATCATGTGGCAGAAAATACTGAGTTATTTACTTCAAACAAACAAACAAACAAGAACTCTTTAACCTGCACACGCTGCAAAGAAGCTGCTTAAATTAATTTGGCCGCCGCCCAGCATAAATACACCAGAGCTGCCCTAAAATAATATTTATTAATGTTTCTCTAATTACTGTTCCACCAGTATCTGAAAGTTATGTTTCATTAATTTCCCAGAGCCCAGAGTGCCGGTTCAAATTTGGATATAAATTCTGTTTTGCAGTTTTTGCAGCGTTTGTTTTCTTGTTTTTATGACAGGTGGTCTAATAAATGTATTAAGCTCGGTTTTATCTTGTTATTTTATTGTGGAAACCCCACACACTGGGAGTGACAATGAGGCCGATTGTAGCTCAGGCAGCATGGGATTCTGAAGCATGCAGCCTCAATCATTATGTGTGCAGTTTTCCACACAAATAAGAAACAGTGAGTTATTTAATTACTCATCAGTGGATTGTGCCTCTCAACTCTTATCCCTTAACCCTTATCTTGCTCTCAGCTTCTCTTATCCGTCTCTGAAATTAACTGTTAACATACAAAAATGCTGCAGTACAACCTCGCTGATCTTTAATTTCAGCAGGACAAGATAAAGACTGAGCCGGGCTTAAAGCGCGTTGCCGTTAAAGCCTTCGGAAGTGTAGCAGGTGATTCGTATTAAAAACCACACCGATTTTAAAAATTAGGTCACACGAACTATATAAAAAGTATATTTCTGAGACTCCCCACAGGCCAAAGCATAACCAGCTTATACAATACCCAAACAATGCAACAGAACTATCAAAGGAAACCAAAGAGGATGCATTAATGTAGCAGGCTATGAGAACAAGTATTAGGTATGAATAACTGTGGTAACATAAGGACATGATAAACTTCTGTTAATTTAAATATTTTAATGTCAGTGTGAAACGCCACGAGCACCAACCTGCAGTTTAGATAATCGCTGTGACTCAGTGGCGGGTGGGTGACGTGTGATTGGAGAGACAGGTGGCGACAGGTGAGGTGACGTTGAACGATAGGATACAGACTGGCTCCTCTTCACGGCCGAGGACACGGCCTGGGCGAAGCGGGACGGGGTCGCGGGAGAATACGGCCGAGGAGCTGCGAAGCTTCTCAGTTTTTCCAAGCTTAGCCCAACACTCGGGTCTCTGGCCGGGAGACTGCTCTGCCTCGTCATTCGCATGGAGGGAACATTCTTGTCGAGCTGTTTAGGGCTCAGCTGAGCATTAGTGGCCCCTGTTGTCACCTCTTCATACTCCACGGGAGGTGGAGGAGGAGGGGGTGGCAGGTCTGTTCTTTCTGCACTTCCTTGAGCTTCCTTGAGCGTTTTCTCCGCTGCGGAAGTTACATAATAGCCAGGTGTTTTTTTATGCTGCGACAAGCGGAAAGAAGCAGGCTTCGGTTTCGTTGCGGGTGGAATTTTCATCTCCTTGGCCTCTGCTGGGGACCCTGCCGGAGATGCCCCATCGGCCGAGGATGGGAGCCCGTCTGCATTACATAAACGTGTTGGTGATGACAAAACAGTGGATTCAGGTATACTTCCGTTAACAGTGTGTTGATTAGTAGTAGTGCTAGTCAGTTCATCTTCCCTGCGTAAAGTAGAAGGCAGCTCACGTTTTTCCTTTGACACTTCCATCTGTTCTGGCTGCCTTGTGCTCTCATCGGAATGAGGAGAACCAGTATCGAGTACCTGCCTTGAGGCTTCAGTAGGCGTCTCCAGTGTCAGTGCAACTTCAAAATATCTCAGTTTCTCCAGAGATTTCTGAGGAACAATGGTATAAGTAGTCATCCCCACCTTGGGGATGTAGTCCCTTGTAAGTTCATTGGAAGGTTTAGGCTTTGGCTCAGAATCTGTGGCATACATAGGCGGCCCTTTTGCTGTGGCGAGGGCACTTGGTATTGACTCTTGGTGTGACGAGGTCTCCGAGGTGGAGGGTCCCAGGTCCTCTGTCAGAGTGGCCATGTCTTTCTTCCCGGGTGATTCACAGGCTGGGAAAACTGCCGGTGAGGAACCGTTGTCCACGTGTTGTGTCGGAGGCGCAGGAAGCTGTGTGAAATCTGTTTGCACTTGAGCATCCTCTCCAGTGGGGCACGATGTGCCGGTGGCCACTGGATTCTCTGACCTGTTAGTCGGCTCCCTGAGGCTTTCAGCAGTTACTTGAAGCGAGGCCTGAGCTTCTGCATCTTGCATTGCAGGCGGAGGGATGCTGCTAGCTGCGACGCTGCACGCGGCTTCAACACCGTGAGCGGCAGACTCGTGACAGATGGGATGTGGGCTCACATTTGCAACTTGAAGTGGGACACAATCTGTACAGAAAAGAGAATTTTTTCATGTGTGAGAGACATTATGACCTTTTTAGGAGTAGACTTGCCTAATTAAAGTTAAAAAAATATGCAAGAAACAATATTGCAATTCAAACACACTAGTATCTGCCAGATCAGAGGAGTCTGCGTCATCAGCTTTCCTCACACTCGATGTTATGGAATCATTCAGCGTGCTCTGTTGTTGACTGGGAAAAAAAATCAAACAAAATTAAAAAAAAAAAAAAAAAAAAACACAGCTAATGCCACTGTAAATAAAAATCCCAGCCCACCTCAGCCTCGAGTAATGTTACTAGAGTTCGTACTTGCCATCTGAGGATAGATCATGAGACTGATCTTCCCCACTGCCTTCCGCCGACACCGTGCTCGCCATCTCAAAATCTGGGGACGGGGAACGCAGCGACACGTCACGTGACCTGCTGAGGCTGCCGTCTTCGCCCTGGGCGTTATTAGCAGTTGCAGACATTACAGATGCAGTCATCTCCTCTTGCTCCCTAATTTCTTCGAGTCTTTGAGCATCGTCACCTGCTGGAAATCATCATTAAAGAAGAGAGAAAAAAAAGGTCACAGTCATGACACACATGGATCAGTGGGTCGGGGCTTTTCCTTGGATAGAAAAACACATTTTAGTGCACTCCGAAGAGATTTCTCGCCATATATATTTATCTTACTACTCATGGGTGCCCAGTTTCTGATTTAAATAAACTCCACTGAATGATCCTTTACACTTCATTCTCCCCCCCCCCATCATTCTTAATTTAGCACTACAGGAAGCACTCGCACAGGGACGCTGAGCAGAAGGAATTTCGAGGCCATTTAAACAAAGCTTACCGTTCACAGCCTCTGATCTCAGCAGCTACTGAGCCTCACTAAGCTACAAAGCAGAGGAGACGACCTCTCTCTGAAGTTCGAGTTGGGAAAAAATAATCTGGAGCAACGAGTGGATGAAGTGATGTATACAAGCAGAAAGCGGTTATATAAATCTGTGCGTTCTGTACCTGTAAATGAGGTCTGGGACATGTGCGACTCACCAAGGGATTATGGGTAACAAAGGAGTTGAGAGACTTTTTAAACATCAAAGTAGAAGTAAAGAAAAAAACTTTAAAAAGACAGACATCAAAGAAAACCACCATCTATTTGGGTATAGAGGACACATGACTGGATATCGCCAACAGATGTGATCATTAAAAACAAAAAAGCTGTGACCCCGCTCCTGTCTTCATGACAGAAGAAGTTAAGCAAACCTTGAAACTGAGCCTCAAGTTAAAAATATTTTAAATGTTTTTAGCTTTTGCTTTAAATTGCTGTGTATACAGGACGGGCGGAGTTTCCCTTCACAGGACAAATACAGTGACGGTTCAGTGCGTCCACACAATCACAGGAAAGTATTTCCCAAGCAAGAAAAAAAAAGTTAAAGAATTCAAAACCTGCAGAGATTCGAAAAAATGAGAAGAAACAGCTTAAAAAAATATAGACATGCTTTGGCATTTCTAAAAAGGAATTTACAGGTGCTCGAGGACAACAATACCAAGTAAATACAGTAGCTGAATGGGCAGTACGTGCAAGAGAAACCATAGCAACACAAACTTTTGTTCATAAATGGAAAAAATAAAAATTAAACTGGTTATTTTTGCATGTCTAAGTGTAAAATTGTGCATGCTGTGAGTAATAGATGCAGAGGCAAGGCTGCAGCGTCTAAAATCAAGCACTTTTCAATTCCACCACTAGGAGGCGCACAAGCCAAATGAAACAAAACCTGTACCACTCAGGCTGTTTTCATAAAATCCACTGTGCCAAAATGTCACACACTCAACCTGACTTTACGTCACAAAGTCACTTTGAGTGATGAAAACTGGTGAACAAATATAATGTTTTAAAAAAAGAAAGAAGGTCAAACCTTGCAAGTTTTCATCTGGAAAAACAGGTTCTTGAACAGCAGCACTGGGAGACGGAGGAGGAGGCGCCTTGCGTTTGGTTCTCCTCAGTGAAGACTCTGCTGAGGACCCTCGACTTACACCACACACCTATGAAAAAAACATCTGTTTAAATCAATGCAAAAGATAAAAATAAATAAAAGGCATCCTCTTTTGTACACTTGCCTGATCACTGTCCAGTCGGCCAGTCGGCTCAGAGTGGAGCCTCCGGCGAGTGCTGGGGTCAGAGGTGCAGCTCTGAGACACGAGGACTGGAGGTTGGGGTGCACGTCTCTTCTTTGGCGCGTCAGCCGAGATTGTCGGAGAGCCGAGCGGAGACGAGTTGGAGCTGGGCAAGGCCATGCTGAGCGGTCGAGGCTTGCTCACGAGAACGGGAGAAGCGGGGGCGCTGGCTGTCGTTGGCTTTAAAGACCAAACATCCAATCAGAACATGATAAAAACAACACAGTGAACATTAACTAATGGCAGAGCAAAGCAAACAAACCGCCCTCTGAAGAATTCAACGCACTCTGCGATAGAGCTAGATCCCAATTAGAAAAGTGACCTTCATCTTACTACCCAACAGCTACCTGCTCAGATTTTTTCTTGCTTTTTCTTCTGAACGTGCCGAAGAGGCCCTTGTTTTCTCGCTCTTTTTGGGTTTTTTCTTTGCCTGGCGTGACGGTTCCTGAAAAACAAAAGAAAGCCATCTTTAGAGCAGATGAAAATATGATGGTTCTGCTGGTATCGATCATGTGGTGAAACTGAAATACCTGCATAGATCGGTGAGCCGGGAGAGTCAGGGGTAGCAGGTTGTGCTGTGGAGCCGAGAAGCATGAAATTTGGAGCAGAACATGTAAAATGCACAATAATGACACAAGCAAGCAACAGCGGTACAGTAAGAAACACCGAATGGCCAACATGCAAATGCATTTTTAAAAGAATGATTTTAGGGGTTGGAGGGTTTGGTCTTTTAATAGATTAATGCTTACCTTTTGTGTCTCTTGCATAAACCTCCCGTATTGCATAATCATTAAGCGAACTGGACAAGTCCAAAGGGGTCAGTGATTGGACATCTTTCAACAGGACTGTACTCTCCACATCAAATTCACATTTCTCACAGATTGCTGGCAAGAGTTCAGCAAGGGGCACTCGAGGATTCACTCGCAAGATCGTTTTCTGCGTCTTTTTGTAGTTTATCACCATCCGAACAGTTGCCTGGAGAACACAGGAGGAGGCAAATTGATCTGTTTGTTCAATATTAAAAAGCAAAAAAAGGTGATGTTTGCTTTTTGTGAAAACAATGTTTAAACATGTTCATGTACCTCAGGCATCTGAGGACCAGTCTTCTTATTTTTATCTTCCCCTTTAGGTTTAAGTATGATCTTCTCTGCGGCTAAAGTTCCTATGAGAGCGTTGGGTTTGAGCTTGATGTTGTTCCTGTTGGAGGTAACCAGTTCTAAAGTGTGACTGGAGGGGCTCAGGTGATACTTTGCACAAAGTGTCACCAGGAGATCCATTAGGGGTTTGCTGAAAGACAAAGTAATGAAGAGCAATGAAAACTAATCCTGAAGTCCACAATTACACCTTAAACGTCTTATATTCTCAGACAGTTTAAAAGATATTTAGTTTCAAACTGAGAAAAAAGTCCATCTTTCAAGACACAAAATTGCTTTTAAAATGTAGGCAAAAAAAAGAAGAGAAAAGCTTATTTCACAGACTGAAAGAACTAGTTAAAAAGCTGCAAGCAGCAGCACAATGGAGAAATACAGGGTCAGCAACAGCTTTGCACCACTGTGACAATACTGTAACACCCTGAAATAAACATCTGTCGTGTGGGAGCTCCAAAGAGGCTCAGAGGGAGGAAAGAAGGTAAATTTAAATCGGATCATACTGGATTAGTCTCCGTCATTTCTCAACAAAAAGTGCAAAGTGCAAAAGATACCTCGGAAAGATTAGATATAAACGACGCGCGTTGTGAGAACAGTGATATCTAAAGTAAACTCTTGCCTGAAAGTCTGACTCGCGTGAGTGATTACAATTATGCAAGAGTTTAGGTTTAAATGTTCAGGACCACCAATCCTACAGTTTTACTCCAAACAGGTTTTAGTTACCTTTGTTCTAAGTGGATTTGTACTCTATTGCTTTTCCAGTCTAGTTCAGTTTAGGCCTTCACTTTACCACAGCATTGTATTTGATAGGCATTTGCACAGTTTTCAGTGTGATACCTATTCAGCCTGTCTTTTTATTGGGTTCTAGAAATTTGCAAGTTGCTGCTTGTAATCATGCCTTTTGTTTCTAATTAGATGATGTCATCTTGTATCTGGGCAAAATATCTCAGTTTATTAGCTCAACATGCACGCCGAACATCATTTCGCAATTTCAAACTTTTTTTTTTGTTCACTCATTTGTGACATAATTGCCTAGAGGCATTAGTAAAGCTATACAGTATGTAAGAAATGTGGCTATAAGTTCTTTAAACCTGTATGCAAATGTTTGCAAAGAAAAGAAGGGATTTAGTGGCAACTGGTTACATGACTATATGTTAAAAATTATTTTCAGTAGAACGTTCTGCCTCACACAGAAAAATGTAGTGGAGAGGTGAAGATTGATGTTCATTATTTGTATCATTTCATCATTAAACAAAAATAAAGAAATGCAAAACATCAAACAGCATCATTCAACATCCACCTGCTTAACGCAGCCTGAAACTGAACTTCATGTAATGACTCAGTGTGACATCAGCATCATGATGTCGTGCTTACGTCATATTTTACACTGAACGATGCACGATGATATAAATGTACCTTCCATGAACTATGGTCGTCTTTTCCACTCCACCCGGCAGAACCACAGTCAGAGAGAGTTCTTTATCTATAAGGTTCTCCTTCTGGTCCATCTTTAAATAGGGGTTTCTTGGGTACCACTGGGAGAAACCTGGGGACTCCAATTCCTTTAGTCCAGGTGGGGATGGTGCTTTGCTCTTGCTGGAAACCCTGCAGTTGCACAAGAGGAAATGATTCTCAGAATGGCTTCATTATTTGTAAAAAGTCTGTCTTTTTCTTTGGCACAGCCACACAAATGAACACTTGACTGGGGGGTGACTGGGGTCACTTTTCTACTTGCATGTGCATTATTAGAAATGCCATTAAATGGTTTCTGCTTCTTTGGACAATATTCTGCTTGGAAATCAAACCGTATTAGACAGCATGAAAGAAACCCTTTCTCCCTCAGGTTTTTAAACGAGGCAGGGAGGCTATTACATGAAAGAGATCAAATCCACTTTGCAAACAAGTCACAAGACAACCAAGTGGACAGATTTACTCATTGAGCCTGAAGAAAGGCCTCTGAATGCACGGACAAAACAGAAAAATGATAAAAGATGCAAGCTATAGACCTCCATTACAGAAACTGTGCAAGGGCAAATGTGGTTTTACAGTGACGTGCACGACCTTCTCCCTGTGTAGAAGACCGTGCGTTGGTACGGCAACAACATTTGTCTCCAATTTGTGCAAATATGACAAACACAATTTGAGTGTTTGTCAAGGCTCGACATTCCTGGGAACTGTGCAAATAAAGTATGGGAGAGAAGAAGTGGCAGTCATGTGAGCTTTACAGGCTGATCAGGTATGAGACACACACACACACACACACACACACACACACACACACACACACCTCATTCAAAGATTTTCTGTCAGCTGGCCATCTGTTGGACGTATTTAAAACATCTGTGACAAGTAGGATTTCAAATATTTATGCCATTTCCACAAAGCTTTTGCTCATAAAATAAAATGTTTTGATTTAATTAATCATTGTAAAGGTTTAAAGATTAGCTGTAACACGTTTTGTTTTGCACTGCCACTTGCTTGGAAAAAAAAAAGCAGATGCTAGAATAAGAAACTGGAGTGAACAGCAGATCTGATCAGCGAGTCAGTCAAGATTCGACAACTTTAGAAACCTTCCGGTGTCATTTTTATTCAGCTGGTGTAGCCACCGATTTATTAAAAAAATTAAAAGGTTGTGCAGACCCACAACTCTGAATCACAGCCTGCGAAGTCTTACGTGGGGGCATGACTTCTTCAAACAAAGGAATCCGAACAATGCAAGGTCACCAGCTCCACTGAGGCGAGTCGAGAAAAGGATTATTAGCATCGCTGCAGGAGTGGATGCCCTTAAACACACACATATATAAATTACACTGCAACTAATACACAGTGATGACATCCCATAGAGACTACAAATCATAAATTATAAACTGCAGAATCTTATCTCATAGCATTTATGACGCATGCATTTTTAAATGTGTATGCTGAGAAAGAAAAATGTTAACAGAAGTGAATATTAGAGCAAGATTATTATTAGACGCCTACAATAATGAGCTAAAAATAAATAAAAAACTGGTCCCAGAGGCTGAGGAAGCTACAAGAACTACCAAGACCTCCAGGATCAGGTCTGAAATTATTCAAGGTTTCCAGGAAACTGCGTTTGCCTGCCGTGTTGTGTTGCTCAAACTCTCCAGTTATTAAATAACCCACAATGCAATGTCAAAAGAAAACAATATATTTGAGACGATTACTAACAAAAACGGCTCGTACGAGGAGCTCGACTTCAAGGCAGAAAGATTTTCTTTTAAGTTGTTCTTGATTTTCAGCTGCGGTTGTTGTAGGTTTAGGAAAAGATCGTGATTTGGGTTGAAATACACCTTTTAAAACAATATTCGTCACATCCCAGAGAGGCTGCCTGGCACGAAAGCCTGGAAG
The DNA here is from genome assembly GCA_015052665.1 of Apistogramma diplotaenia. Taxonomy (NCBI): domain Eukaryota; kingdom Metazoa; phylum Chordata; class Actinopteri; order Cichliformes; family Cichlidae; genus Apistogramma; species Apistogramma diplotaenia. The sequence goes on along the minus strand of VOQJ01033491.1, from coordinate 11,704 downwards.
GCAAACTTCTCCCATGTGCAACAAACCCTGCTTCTTAACACTGACAACACACGGCATCGTTTACTAGTGAATACGGCACAGAATTACTGTTTGCCTGTTCTAAAAACATAGATGCGCATTTGAAAAATTGCAAAAAGTCTAATTCATCTTTGAGCCAAAAGCAGGCAGAAGCATAAAGCTACTGCACGTAATCTAGCAAGAAGAACATTAGTTATGTTCTCTGCGACAGCATCAACTCTAAAACTGAAAGAAATATTTAACATTTAAAGTGAACCAAGCAAGAAGGTCAGACTGCTTACCTCACACAGGTCAGTGTGGGTTTCAGCAGCTTTTCCAAAATCCAAAATGTAATCCATTCGTTTGTGTACAAAGTCCTTTTCTGACCTCTCAGGAGCTTCGTGTAGCAGCCAGTTTCAAACTAATCATTTACTTAATCCAATGCATTACAAGAATTAAGCTTTGAGACAATGCTCATCAAAGTCTCTCTTATCCAAGTATGCTAACCGGTGCTAAACTTAACATTATTGTCTATGTGGAATGTGTATTTTGAGAAATGCAAGTCAAAAATGACTCCGTTGTACATCATCACTAAACAGTAATTTGATTTCCTGTTAGATGTGTCAACCATACTGTAAACAGCTCCTCAAGTGGTTCAGTTACTGTAACAGTTTCAGTCTATAAACAGAACTTATTCAACTTTATGCATCAGTACATTAATTCTATATGTACACATCTCTACCTGATAAACGTAGTTAACGTCACATGCAGCATCACAGTAAGGCTAAGCTTGTACTTAGCAGTATAACATAACAGTCAGTCCTCTCAAATACAGGTTTCATGGTCGTGAAACAAGCGTGTGATCTGTACGTCAACCGCTCGGACATCGTCTGACTTTCACAATACACAGCTAAAAATATTAACATGTAGGAAGGCAAAGGGCCGTTTTAACAACACTGGATGACTTTGGCAGTGTTGTTCTCCTGCTGTCATGACCTCGTCTTAAAGGTCGGTGTTGCAGTTATGCTTAGAGTTCATTTTGAACAACACACGTTTCACTGCACTGAATTACTGTAAAAGCTCATATTGATGCAATCAGGTTTACCAAATAAAATCTGGAAAAACTGGTTCCTGTGACTCTGCAGCCTCTTAAAAAGCACACACACACACACACACCTGAGGATAGAAAGAAAAAACTGCATTGATCCACATAGATGATGCAGCTCAAGTAAGAACCAAGTTTCAACTCACTTTTAAGACTTTAAACCTCCGTTTAGAGAAAAAGAACAGCCAATACTCAACTAAGGAATTACAGAATTAAGTGCTTAACCTTTGACAAAAAAAAACAGTGCTTCAATCTAATATTCATGATGACATTTTGACTTTTAATGTCTGCAATGCTTTAGATCAATACAGTCCAAAGTTTAAAGCTGTGCTCTACTGATATTAAAGCTTCACGCTGACACCAACTTTCTGAACATGCTCATCCTCCCTCATCTTTGTCCATTTGTTTCTTTCATTTTTCATACGAATGCCAGTGACTCATTTTTAAACTGACAGTAACAGTATCCCAGCACCTGGTCACCGAGGCCTTCCACGAACCTTTCCTACTATTTGGATCATGTGTTTCAGACCCAAACTGGGTTTTGCAGGATGCAGAACAGTAATAAAGAGTAAAAAAACAGTTCCACAGTCTGCTGGTGGGGATCACCACATGCAACTCAGGAAATCCTACAAATGCCAACAGAAATCCGAGGTAAAACAGAAACTCACACTGTTCTCTGAGTACAAAGTCCATCAGCTGCTCATTTTGCAAAGCTTTTTCAGTGCATCTAAACCTTTATTTACATACACTGAAAATGAGCCTGATGGGAAGATGCAACTAGTTTCATTCAATGCATTAATGGGGGAAAAAAAAAGAATGTATCCTGACATTTGAATGTGAATGCTTCAAATAGAAAGAATTAATAATGAGGTGTGGAAAAACACACCAACAGCCTCATGTTCAGAGTCAGCATGGTTTATACAGCTGTGTCATCAGCGATCTTTATCAACACACGTTAAACAGGTGACAGACACAAACACGCCGGTTAGCTCGAGCCGCCCCTGCCTGTGCCGAGGAGCTGCTGAATGAGGCGGACGTGTCGAAGCTTGACTGCGCCGACGCCTCATTCACGGGTTTCTCTGGGAGGTCCGGCACTCAGAAACAAGCCCATTCAGCACCCGGGAACAAGCCTGACAGACATGATCACAGACTACCGGGAAACGATGGAAACCTGTTGACACTGTGCCATATCTCACATTTTAAGATCATCTCGTAAGCTTTAATGGCAAAAACTAATTAACTGAAACAGTTGCTTTGATGTGTGAAGCAGATAAAGACAGGCAGGTGGCAAATTACAATAAATAACACAAACTATCCTAATAAGGTGTCAGGCCACCATTTGCGCCACTTTGCTTCATTCTCTCTTGGCAACGATTCTATGAGTTTATTGTGCTCTATTGAAAGGATGGAAAAACAGTCCTCCAAAACATATTCCCTCATGTGCTGTTTTGATGAAGGTGATGGTGAAGAAGGCTGACAAAAACGTCAGTAGGGAATCTCCCCATTGTCCACATCTACTGCCTTGGAAGGCCATAACTGCCCCTCTCACACTCAGCGCCTGTCCATGGGACAGACACACAGCCATCCTGGAAGAAACCACTCCCAAACTTTAAAAAGGTGACCTCACAAAACCACCTTTTACTGACTTACAGTACAACACAGTCTTCAAGCATGACAAAGCCACCAAAACCCTCCTCAGTGGAGGAGTCAAGCTTTTTCCTTTGGTTCTTCGATGACGGCTGTAAATGAAAAGTTACGATTAAAAAAAAAAGGCTCGTCACCATGTTTCACACAACGCATCTGGTGCGAGTAGCCCGAGATGAGCGGATAGAGGATCTTCATGATTAGTTTTTAGCAAAACATCAACTGACAACCTGAAAAAGATAAAAGAGATGAAGGCATGGAATAATATCCTGATTACATCTCCTGTATCCCGATTACAAATTCTTCTGTGCTCGTGCAGAAAAATACATATATTAAAGCGAAACAAAAGCAACAAGAACAGACTCGGATACTTTTCTCTGCTTTATGAGAAATATAACATAACTATCAGCAAGAACAAACCAGATGAACAAAGGGATACCAAGATTCCCTGCATACCATTGCGCTCCATGCTCCAGGCCCCTCTACTTATTAGAAAGAAATAAAATTAAAATGCATTTTTGTTTCCACCCAAGTAAATTAAATGTAAGAATGATAAAGTAGGAGAAGCTCAGAAGAAACTAAACCAAGAACAAGAGAAAAAAAAGCCTCCTGTGCTACACTAGCAGCTGCTGGGTAGCTGGATGGGCCCTCAGGGGAATGATGGGTTCATGCACGAGGAAGCAAACTTCTTTCTTTTTTTTTGAAAGAAGCCCTTTGGTCACACTTTCAGACAACACCCTGATTATTTTCAGAAACAAGAGCAACAGTTCAATGCTGCAATGACCAAAAACAGCCCAGAACTCCACCAGCAGTGGCTTTCCAGCACTCACAAACACAGGCTCAGACATGCCACAGTGCAGGAAGCCCCACACACCCTCAACTTCAAGTCAGAACACACAGATCGTTAAGAGCCTCAATGCAAAAAACAAAACAAACAGTGAGTACACAAAAGCTTTTCAGGGTCCTCCCCAAAATTCTAGGAAGACTTAAGCAGCAGCAGCAGTGTTGCGGTGCACAGATAATAACACAGACGGAGCACTGAGAGCAGAAATTAGAAGAGCAGGTGAGAGACCTGCTTTTCCTCTCAGCGTGCCAGCACCTCATTCCAGGCTCTTACCTCGTCACTTAAAGCTGTTCCCGCTCAAATGACTTCCATTCTGCTGTGTGTATTCCATGAGCAGCCAGACAGACTAAAGCCCTGACAGTATGGCTTTAAAGAGCCCACCTTAATGCCACGCCCAGAGCTGTGACATCAGCAATCTGCCTCCTGTACTCAAATCCTGTGAGCCCTCTTGCTGTGCCTCAGAGTTTCAGCACTCTCCCAGTGGTCACGAGCAGAAAGGTAAGCAGCTTTGCCTCCCTTGGGCAGAACCTGTGGGTGGAGCCAGTGGAGGAATAGTTCACTGACACACTGCAGCGCGTGGGCTCACACTGGATTTAGGAAATGTGCTGTGTTTTAATCATGAGTGACCCACTCGTGCTGGCAATGATGTAGTTATCACAGCAAACAAACATGCTAATGTCTTATCTTCTCACTGGGCTTAAACCCATCCTGGAAATTTCCCCGATCGCTGATGTCCTCAGGTGTTTGCTTTCCATTAATAACGCTGCCAACTGGTCTAAGCCACACCTCGCTTCTGCAGAACTGACTCACTCCCAAACCACGTTTGACGAGCTGACAGTTAGGCAAAACAATAATGATAGTGATGCCTGATAATCAAAGGCATGAAAATAACATGCACTTCATGACAGCACGCAGTTCCTCTTCATGAACACAGGAGCCTGGCGTTTGCATTAAGTTCTTCAAACTGTAAAAACAATAACATTTTCATTGTTAATTTGTTCCAGTTAATTTGCATTTCTTTTTCTTTTTTCTGCTTTGTTTAGGAAACTGTACTCTGTCTGGTACGGAAGTAATAAATTTGCCTTCCTATTGTGAAAGAAGCACTTATTGCCAGTGCTTTATCAGCAGTCCTTCACTTTCCCTTAAGAATGTGCAACACCACCACCAAATACCAGTGGATGATAAGGAGGTTAAGTGATGAGTGGAGATATCGGTGTGTGGCAGACTGGAAGGCCAGAATTGAGGAGTTCAGCACAAAGATTAGTTGTTGCAGTCCTCCTACACAGTCACACAGGTGCATCTCTCTAAACCCTAACCTGCTATGACAACCAGCAGTCTCACTATCTTCAGCACCCCCCCACCCCCCACACCTTCTTTCCCCATTCTTTGCTCTGTGTTTTGTCTCCCAGTCTCTCAAGGGCAGCCTGAGAGATGCTGGGGTTCCCCCACAGCCGAGCTGTCTGTCGACTGACACTAAAATATTTAATTACTGGGGAAGGCAAACACAGACGGTCACCTCTGCAGAAATCAGCTGTTCCCTGGTGAAGGTGAGCCCCCTCCCTCCCTCCTGCTGGATTTTCAGACAATTTGTTAAAGAAGCTGATTTATCCCCTCCCCCACTGCAAGCTTAACGCAGGTCACCCCCATTTGTTACCTGCAATTCATGACTTTGAGGTGCGCCTTCCTGAACCGCCCCTATTTTCATCTTTCAACTCAAATTAAACCCACTTCCTTATCTGCTTCTTCCTTCCTATAGTCACCCATACAAACCACCACAGCCCTTTGCTCACCATATCATTTTAGAGCCTGTATAAGACCTTTTTTTTTTTAATTAGAAAAATGTTTCAGAGGCACACAACTGGGGGGGTTCAGTTCCTGAGGGAAGACGAAACACAGGGCCAGAGTCACAGCTGGTAATTTGGTAAGAGGTCAGTCACTGTAAACACGAGCTTTTAAAGGAGGGTCTGGAAAGGCCATTACTTCCTAAACAGTGTGGGATGGAAAGAAATTAGGAAGAAAAGGAGCAGAGGGACCCTCTGAGAACTTCCCACCTCTGATTCCGACGTGTATCATTTATGACTGCTCGCAAAACAAAGACGTGTTCCCACAGCAGGTTTTTCGCTGTCGTTGTTGTCGTTGTTCGCACCTGATCAAACTCAAATCCTGCAGTGTCATTAACATAAATGTGCAAACTTCTAAAAATAGCATTTTGCTGGACTATATTGTCACAATGTGCCTCATGTCCGGCCGGTGCCTGATCCTGCTGCAGAGCCACAGCAAGCTCGCAGGTCAGATAATGACATCTGGGTCCATTCATTGCGATTTCTCCACATAATTCCACTGGTGATCTGAACCTGCTATGGTACATTACCCCCCCCCCCCATTTTATCCCTCTCCACCTCCAATATTTTCCCCCC
>VOQJ01033488.1:34665-73511 GCA_015052665.1 Apistogramma diplotaenia | reverse complement strand
AATTATTATTTGAGAATGTAAAAAAAAATAATTAAAAAAAAAAAATACAATTAAAAAAAAAAAAAAAAAGCAAAGGGGAAAAAATAATTAGGATTCAAATGGTTTGATATAGAGCTTACTGTGCTGTCAACTATACAATTTACCCGTTTCTTAAAGGAGCATAGACTAATTGGAGGAGAAAAAGGAAAAAGAAAAGAGAAATAAAAGCGCAGAGACACTGTGCCTGGAGGACAAGCGATAATAGTCACTGAATAGACATTTGTTAGAATTCCAGAAGAGCAGGAAAAGGCAGATAGTGCATAAAAGGTTCTCTTTTTCCATTTCTTTCATTTTTTAACTTAAAATCAAGCTGCATTAAATACAGGCTGTTTGTACAGGACAATTGCACTTCACAAAAACAGAAATATACAAATACACACAAGGAAATGTGAATCAAATTAATTACAGCAAAAAAAAATCTTACTACTTAAGCTGATTATTTAACAAAATGGAAGAAAACTTTGTGGACTCACTTGTTATGGATTACTTTAGAGGAGAATATTTAGGTGGGTGAACATAAAGGGGAGACAAGACAGCGGGGATCCTGAACTCCAGAGTGGACTGGTGCTGCACTGTTCCAGGTTTGTGTGCATGCATCTCCTCTTCCTCCTCCTCTCTCCTCCTCCCATGAAATTCCCTTCTTAGAAACCAAAAGCTCAGAGTGACGGAGAGAAAGACTGCTGAGCTGAGCTGCTGTGGGTCTTGAGAGGATGGTGGTTTGTAAACTCTATGCTGTGTTAGTGGTAGGAGGTTGTGTTACCACATGTCGTCTGTGGACGCAGAGTCCTTGATAAGAAAGGAGAGGAAGGAAAAACCCTTCAGACTCTGACTGTACATCCATGAGAACTCCATAAGACCAAGAGTGCATAGAGATTGTATTATTGTAAATACAGCAAATTATTGAGAGATGTAAAAAAATAATAATTAACTTATCAAGTACACAACATAACCATATACAGTGGTCACAGAGAATTGTCATTATTAGATTGGCAGACAAGTGTCTCATAATGTAATGCATAATGCTTCAACTCTAATGACTATTCAAAGGAGACCACATTACAACATCACAAGACTGATGCTAAGTTTTGTAGTTACATAAATCCTAACCAAAGTATAAAACTCATCTAAAATCAAAGCTGGGGGTTCATTTATGAATGTAATCTTTGGATCAGCGAATGAAAATAACATCTGCCGAATTTAGTGAGTGACACTGCCATTAAACAGACCACAGGGCTCAGTCAGGAAAGATGATGAGCTCTAATGTTATCGGTTCTACTCTGATAGTTTTCCTATTCATCACTACTATATAACATCATCTTGCACATTTTATATCAGCAGTTCCAGTTCTTATTTGAAATACAATTAAGACATTCCTTCACTTTGCATTTTCACACTATATATAAAAGAGATCTTTCTCTTGCAGTCTGTGTGAGAGGGGCACTGAGCTATTCACTTTCTCGCATGCCATAACACAAGTGGCTACACTGCAACACAGTCAAAACCGATATTTCTCAGTGCAACAAGTGTGGCAAGCCTTGTGCATCTAAGATAAGAAACATCTGGTCAAAGTGCACAAGATATGAACAAAACAGAGAACACTGTCTAGCTTGTGGTTCGTTTCTGATTGCCAGAGGAATCTCATGTATGCTTTAACTATAGTTTTTTTCTTTAAAAAAACAAAACGATAATAAGTTTCTAAGTTGGTTGCAGTTGGTTGATAAGCAGTACCATTAAACTCTTATGAATGCCAATTCTTATGTCTGAGATTTCAATGTTGTCAATTCTCATATTTTGATGATTTTTATTAGCAGAATAGCTATTGTGTATGTTGTTAGTTATAGCAGGCTTCGAGCCAGCAATTGATCGGCCGGCGTTGCACCTTGCTGAGGCGCTGTTGCGCCGGGCTGCGGATTTCACCGGCCCAGCGGTTAGTATTAGTTTGCTAATTAGCATTAGCATGCTAATGCTAACACCCTGCACGCACGCGCCGTGCTGAAAATTTTTTCTGGCTATAAGCTTTTATAGTTATTGTTTCTTTTAATTGAACATTTTTATAGGCAATTTTTGAAGAGAAATTTTATTGAAAAAAAGGTTAAACCCTAAATGAAAAACCACGTGTAACTGGCATTATATGGAAAAAAGACAAATTTGTCCGAAACACAAAAGCGAAGTTCTGCGATCAAAAGTTTTTTCCCCCTGTTTGTTTCCATGTACTGAACTAGAGAAACTGTTTAAACTCAAAGAAAAGACAAAATTGGAACATTTTACCTAGTGTTATGTAAAACGAACAATAATAATGATGATAATAATGACAATGATGATGTACCCTGCCTCTCGCCCTATGACAGCTGGGATGGGCTCCTGCCCCCCATGACCCTGAAAAAGGATAACGGGAATAGGACGGACGGACAAGTACTGATTTACTTTTTGAGTGTTATTTCTTATATTTTATACATTTCTTCATGGACTGATATTATGTATTGCTTGTATATTGTTACTACTCTATGAAAATACTATTTTGTTATATTTTTAAGCCATTTTTTTTTTGTCCATATTACTAATAATGCCTTTCTGATATGGTTTCATCTTAGCAGAAACACACAAAAATGGGTAATTATGCGAAGCAGAGCCCTACAGAAATTGTCCTGAAAAGCAGAAAAATGTCTCAAGGATGCCAAAAGCAGTACATGTCTCAAATTAGATTTCCCCAGCTATTTAAAATGTCATTATTATTATTATTGTTATTATTACTGCTAGTGTTTACAAAATTACCTACATTATGTAGCCCTTAGATATAGCCTGTTTGCCACTGTCCTCCCTACTGTGCAGCACATGTACATGTACATGTAAAAAAGACTGCACATTTCGGGAGACAGACACCCTCTCCAATTTTAAGATTAGGCTTAAAACTTTACTTTTAGATAAAGCTTAGTTAGGGCTGGATCAGGTGACCCTGAACCATCCCATGCAGCAATAGGCCTAGGCTGCTAAAGGGGGCGGGGGGTCCCATGATGCACTGAGTGCTTCTTTTCATTCACCTCTTTTTACTTCTTCCTTTTAAAACTGAGTTTTTCCTTCCCACTGTCGCCAAGTGCTTGCTCATACGGGTCATTTTGACTGTTGGGTTTTCTCTGTAATTATTGTAGGGTCTTTACCTTACAATAAAAAGCACCTTGAGGCGACTGTTTGTTGTGATAAATAAAATGAACTGAATTGAAATTTTAATTTAAAGAAACTAAGAGCAGTAGTTGTTAAATGTGGCTACTGCATATTCACATATATTCATATAGACACAATCATTAACATTACAATATAAACTAAGTACCAGAGAGTCTCCAAAAGGTTGGGCAGTGCTATGACTATGTCAGACAACCTCTTACAGCTTAAAGCTACACATTGTGGTTTTACACAATACTACTTATAACAGAATAACACAGAGCTGCAGTTAACAAACCTGTGTAATAGGGCTGTGCCATATAATATTATCCAGTATGCATTTTTTACGTGATGTGTTATATCGCAATATCTACAATATTGGGAAGCCTTACATTTATGTTCCCTAGCGCACAACAACTACACAAGCCCAGGCATGTCTGACTGCTAGATTCTGTGTCAGCGTCCGATGATGATTTAGTTAAAAGGGGAGCTACCTCAACAACCTCTTATGAACTCTACATATTTTGCAAAGTGCAAAGCTTTGCAAAATATGCAAGAAAACCGTTTCCACTAAAAGGTGTCAAAAACTTGTTTCACAACTTGAGGCACCGTTGAATACAATCGGCTGTGAAGGTGCTTGAGTAAGAGATGCCAAAAGCTGGTAATGTGTGACCCAAAAGTAAACAAATGACTCAACCAACCAACGCTGGAGCACTCCCTAGTTGCGCTCTATATGACAGGAACAGAAAAACGGTGGATGGAAATTACTGATGTGGTTTCACTGTGGAAAAGTAGGGCTTTAAGAAGCTTGTTCAAAAGCTCGAGCCAAGATACAGAATCCCAGGAAGAAAATATTTTTCACTTTCAGGCAATTATGTAACAAGAATGTGCAGGCTCCTGAAGGATTTCAAGGTCAAGTTACTTTAGTTATTGTTACTGCAGATGTGTTACACTGTTACTGCTTTTATCCGGGATGTCCATGGCAACTCATTTGCTAGTTATTTGAACAGGAGGAAAATATAAGACTTGTCAATTAACCCGAAAGACAGAAAACCCTCAAATCAAAAGACACTTTATATACACGGAAGTAGATACTGGCAAAACCAGAATTTCTTGTGTAGATACGGAACTACATTAAACTTTTAATCATGTCCCCCAGTTATCAAATCCTATTTTAAATGTGGCTGAAACGTGCGGCATATGTGCGATGTATAATGTCACAAACACAGTGTCACATTAGTTTGCGCAACACTCCGGTTTCTTGGTTATGTTCCAATTTATTCTAACAAATACTAGCTCATTTATAACTGCCATTCAATGACAGAGTGACAGAGGGTCGTAGTAATGGGCACTGTATACTAATAAAATAAGAAAAATATGTTTAACCTACTAGTATTTCTGAGCTGGAACAAGCTGCAATGTTTAAATGTCTAGTCACTCAGATCTGTAATGGTTGGTTAAAATTTCCCAGCAAACACCACCTAAGCTGTATAATGCTGGTGCTGGCACCTTGAGGCAATAGTTTTACACTTTGCACTAATAAATGCTGCTACCTGCAATTCCCAGTAAAACACTTAAGTACTTTTTTTTTCTATATTCCCAGAAATATTATTGAAAACTTCCTTGCAATATGGTGATAATTTTTAAGCTACATCACCCCTTCTCTAACAGGTTCAATTACACAGCCCTACTGAAATACTCAACTCCTCAAACTTCGTTGTATTTTGTGTTGCTGGAGTTTATTATTAGCCTAAAAAGATTTTCTCTTGTCGATCTTAGCCTTCACAAAGGCTGACATCTGACAGTGAAAATCTTTAGTGCTTTAGTCAAATCACACTTAATATAAAGCTCGTGTATGAAAAATGGAAAGAGAGAAAAAAAACTCAACAGCTTTAAAACAGAAGGCCGTTAAACAGAAAAACTGCAATATTAGCAGGTTGGACCACGGCCACAAGGATGAGTCAGACAAAGCACATAAGCTACATGAGCTATAATGAAAGCTCTCACTAGATAAACAATTTTTTTTAAAAAAAAAGGTCAGAATGACAGAATATCTGAAACAAATTCAATACAAAAGAGAACAAAAAATCTATTCTGAAGCTTAAAATAAAGAACTAATGCCTTAAAGACAGTTACACTGCATTTGTGTAAAACTGCAGTCACATCACAAATACAGACAAAATTTAGATATACATTTACTCGCCTCTTTATTAGCTACACCTTCCTAGTACCAGGTAAACCCCCCCCCCTTCCCACCCCTTTGTGGCACAGGTTCAGCAAGATGCTGGAAACATTTCTGTGATTTTGGTCCATACTGACACGATAACATCACACAGCTGCACATCCATAACGTGAATCTCCTGTTCCACCACATGCCCAAGGTGTTCTAGTGGGTTGAGATACGTCGACTCTCGGGACTGTTTGAGCAGAATGAACTCTTTGTCATGTTGAATCTATTAGTTTGAAGATGATTTTAGTTTTACGATATAGCACATTATCTATATAAATGAAAGCAGCCTTCAGAAAACTGGTTCAAAGTGGTCATAAAGGGGTGGATGCAAGAAGCAAAATCTCTCAGGCCATGGCATTTAAATGATCCTCAGTTGGTACTAAAGGGCCTAAAAGTGTGCCAAGAACCCCCCCACCACCACACACACACACACTTACTTTAACGCCACCAGCAGCCGCCTGAACCACTAACACAAGGTAGGATGGATCTATAATTTCATGTTGCCAAATTCTGACCGTACCATCTGAATGTCCCAGCAAAAATCAAGAATCATCAGACCAGGCAACGGTTTTTCCAATCTTCTACTGTCCAGTTTTACTGAGCCTGTTCTGAGCTTTCAGGAGTGACGCATGGTGTGGCCTCTTGCTGCTGTTGAACATCTGCTTCAAGGTTCAACTGTGACTGTGCAGGGAAATCCCAGCAGATCAGCAGTTTCCGATATACTAAGGCCAACACATCTGACATCAACAACCACGACACATTCAAAGTCACTTAAATCACCTTTCTTCCCCATTCTGGTTTAAACTTCAGCAGGTGTTCTTGATCATGCTGATATTCCTAAATGCACTGAGTTGCTGCCATGTGACTGGAGGATTGGAAATTTATGTTTACAAGCAGTTGAACAGGTGTGCTAATGAAGTGGCTGAGAGTGTATCAAGTCTATATGACTGTATTATATTTAGTAGTATAAAATGATGTGTAACAGCTACTGCTGAGGGTATGACCAAACCTTTGGCAGTGCCAGTTTATCACAGTCATTTTCCCATCAGGACTAAATACAGCAAGTAAAACATTTTAATCTCATTGTGAGTACTCTGTTGACAAAACATCTGGCACAGGTGTACAGAGTCATTTGGTCAACAGGGCTTAACGGTTTTCCTGTTACAATTTTAGTCATTTTTCTGCTGTTTTTAAAGTTACTATATCAATGTTGTCACGTTAATGAGCTCTGATTTACCATCTCTCTTTTCCATTGCCGATTATTCTATAGTGACATTGGGCTTCAGGTGTTAGCAGATCCTTAGACTATCTACCTAGCTAACCCTACCCAGCATGCAATTTGGCAGTGTCTTGTAAAATAACAGGGCAGTTAATGGGGTTTCCTCTCAATGCAGTCAATGCAGTGTATTTTATCGCCAGTGATATTAAATTTTGCATTGCTATGGAGCTTCTGCCACATCTTAACAATGGATCAGTTTAGTCGTATGTGGGGGAAAATAATCCCTATTAGATATTAAAACGGGTATAATTACAAATGCTACAATCTATCTTGCAATCAAAACACAAACAGAGTGGCTTTACAGAAAGACTGACTTTCTTTGGTGGCCCAGACAGACCTCAAATATTAACTTCATTAACTCTTTCCTCCTTGAACGCTGATTGGAGGTAACCATTGTTTCTCTTTTCTGAACTGAGTGGTTTCTGTCATATTTCAGGCCTGAACAAAATCACTGGATCTGAATAAGAAGCTATTGAGGGTAATCGGAAAAACCCGGAATCTATTCTAATGGTTGTCAAACCACATCTTTGAAATATTTTGAGAAGTCAAAACTTGTTGTTGATGAGGGCACAGGGGAGATTGTCAGATGCCGTATTTATGGAGAAAGAGTTAATAATAATAATACTAATAATAATGATAAGATGAGAAAACTTCACATCTTCTTGCCTAAATTCTGCATGCACGCATAAACAAGTGAACAATAATAAACTGTGCAAACCTGCCCTGGAAGATTTTAAAACGGTGCTAAAAGAGGTCCAAATATTTATCCCCTAAAAAAAGACAAAAGACTGAACATGGGAATAAATACAGGACAGGATGTCTATGAGTTGATTAAAATTGATTGTAAAACCTATGAAGCTTAGGTGGTTTGGGAAAAAACCTCAGTTTAACTCATTAATATAAAATCAGTCAAAAGGCTTGACTCTAATTTCTAAGAAATTTTTGTTTGAAAGTAATTTAAATAATTAGAATTCCTTATTAAAGGTACTAAACATGAAATACTAAAACATGAAATACAGAAACCAGAGAACAATTTTTACTGTCAAGGACAAGATGATCTGCAACAACTTGTAGCTGACTCAGTGAGTTTATTTAATCAAACAGTTAAAAGCACAATATCTGAGTGGACAGCTCTGTTACCTGTTTGTATAAAAAGGACTGGTGAGCAATGTTCATTTTAAACCAGCAGGAAGGAGAAATTGTTATACCACACAAATAGATCATTTCACTTATTAGTGCTTTTTTTTTTATTTCAGCTGCACTAATTGGTGAAATTAGCTCTTGTGACAGGAAGCTGAGGCTTTTGGTACAAAACCTGCAATGCAACTGTGGTTTTGTACTTGGACTAGTTAGTGCAAACAGCTAAAGACACTTGTCTGAACTTGAGTCAATCCATTTTTGTTCTCTGCTTCTTGAGAAATATTTCTTGCCAATATGTCTATTTCCTTGTTTCACCTTGCTGAATATTTATTTCATGCAAGGAATTAGTACAAGTATGCTTAAAGAAAACAAAAACGTGCAAACTCCAAACAAGCCACACCTCCATTAGTTAAAGCTAAATACTTACTGTGTCATCACTTCGATAGGGGTTAAGTTTGTTGTACACTGCTTCAATAACACTTCGTCTGAGGGGGAAAAGAAAAAATTAAATGCTAGTTTTCATTCAAACATATACAATTTTTTAAATCTTTTCTCAAATGAACCCAGTGTCACAATACCACTGTCATCCATTCTAATCACTAAGCTCACTTACTTGCTTGCCAGCTCCCCTCCAGGAGGAAGGTTAGGGATGCTCTCAGATGCTAACGTCCGCATAACATGGACCAAATCTGGGACTCCTTCATCCCCATGCTTTTTAATGATCTCTGTTAGAAAATACAATCTGATTAGATTTTAACTCTGGAAACCACCACCACAGTGCTTCTGAAAACATCAGCTTGACGTGTAGCCACGTGTACAAGGATGTTTAAAAGAAAAGAGCAATATTTTCCAGTTTAGACTAAAGCACAGATGTTTCATTATGGTTGGGTTCCATTTATGCTGCAGTGTTAACATTTCTAAAACAAAAGCTTTGTTAGAATAAGACATCTCCACTGATGTAACAGATAAGCAATAAAACCCAAAATAAAATATTGTTTTGATGCTAAATTTTAATATATACGGGTACTGTGAAAAAGAAACTAGTTCATGTAAAATAATCCTAGCCTTCACATTCTGTGGTTTATGACATTATTATCAATTCCTGGAATCAACCACAACAGGCAATTATCCGTTATTGTTACTGAACTCATATAGCAATTCAGTTCTGCTTGAGGAGCAAATGTGACTGCCATGTAAATAATGTCATGTTAGATATATTAATTAGAAATATAGAAATCAGTAATCAGACAAATTCATTCTTGCAGCTAACATTGAAAGGCTACCAGTGAGATTCAGCAAAATGTACTTCGAAGTCTGGTTTGCTCCAAGCACATCTAAAACTTCTCTACCTGCAGATGCTAAACCACAAGACAATGGGGCAGGGGCGGCAACAAAGACGTATAAAACAGGAGGTGAAACAAAAAAAGATAAAAACATCTATCCTTTTTTAAAAGCTGTGTGGTTAGCCAGGTTTAGCCAGCCATAGCTAGGTTGCTATGCCCTGTGCAAATAAGGAATGTTATGCTACCTGTGCTAGCAAGCACAAGCTTTAGCAGGAACTCTTACATTGCTCCTCCTTACAAAACCTTCTGGTAGTAACCTGGAAAATGAAGAAGAACCAGCTACAAGGAATTAAAAATCCTGATGCCTATACCGAATTTAAGTTGCGCTGCCTTCAACTTTTGTTTTAAGTTTTGAAAAAAATGCAGTGGAGCATCAACCAATGATTTTCTTCAATGTTCACAGAAAAACAAAAGCCCGGGGATGATGCTGACATGTACCACAGCAATGGCGACAGTGTAACTAGCAGAAGTTGTCTGTTTTCTAACTTTGCTTTCTGTTGTGCAACAAAACATGGGACCGAATTTGAATCGAAATCATGACTTCAACAATAATGGAAACAAAATAAATTGATAAATGGATCGCACTTTTTAATTTATTTTCACTACAAAACTCGTCTTTTTTTTCTTTGCTATTAATCAGACAATTTTATTTGTAGCTGTGTATTTTTCACCCCTCACTAAAAAGCTCAAATGAGCTTATATCCAAGTTAATACAAGGAGAGCCCTGTAGGTGGATTATCAGTACTCTGCAGCTGCTTTGGTCTGCTTAGGGTCCCTCACCTGGTACATTTTAGGTAGCAGGCAACAGTCTCCCTGTTGCCCACCGAGGACGCTGCCACCTGTGGCTCTCTTAGGCCCCATCTGCACACACAGACATCCCGTGGTGGAGGCAAAAAAACAGGGACTGGCAGCTGCGCTTGTGAAATGATCTTTGTGGTCAAAAATACCCCATAATCACTAACTCACTATCAGATGAACCTCCATCACCTCCAACTATTTAACATGTAAATGAGCTTCAGTTCAAGACTGCAAGAACAGAGAAATCCCTGGGAGGCCTGCATCAGGAAGGGCATCTGAAGTAAAAATCTGACAAATCAAATGTATGGACACATTCTCCGTGCCGACCCCTTGCGAAGCAGCTGAAGGAACTTTCATCTGTTTTTCAGTTGAATTCTATTTGACATTAAATGTAACCTTCAGTTTGTTAAATTATTTTCTAGAAGAATAATCTGATACTCAAAGCCTGTTCATTTAAATCTTGCCCAGAAAAAAAACTACTTTTCCTGTCAGATTCCCCCCTTGATCTAAGTTTCACACCCTGCTTTACATTCCAAGGTGTTCCAGGACAGTTGGGGGAAAAAAACAGAAGTGATGTAAAATTTGAGACGTCACCACTAGTGAGATATTCTATTGACACACTGTGTGCAAGATGTTCAAATAAACTCGAGATGTCAATGGCAGTCTCAATGAATGTAAAGTCCTTCTTTGGGTGTTTCAATGCTTATCTCCAGCATGATTTAAACACACGAAACAGACAACAGGCAGCTGCCTTAAAATGTTCATTAATAAAGATGTTTAAGACCGTTCTATTTTTTCTTCTTTATGACTACTGCACATGCAATCTAACCTCATATTAATAAAAAATGCTTCCTTTCAAAGACGGTTTACAATATTTCATACAAGTAAGCTAAAAACATGAGCAAAAACACTTTTTTTCCCCCTTCCCTACCTTCTACTCTGGCCTCCAGGTATTTGTCCAGCTCAGCTTCTCGTTTCACCGCTTCTGAAGATACCTTTGGGGCCCCGGGAAAGCAGACTAACACAACACTCATATTGTCTCGGCTTCCCTGTGAAGAAATAAACAAACAAGAATTCGTGTAAATCAATGATTGTGCCAAACAGTTTAACAAAATGTCAGGAGAGGTTTTGTTGATGGCATACCTTGTACAAGCAGGTGTCAACAATTTCATTGCTGACTTTTTCAAGATCATCTGTAACCTCTAGCCTGGACCTCACAAAGTCACACAGTTCTTCATTGGCCATGACATCCCAGATGCCATCACAAGCTAATATAATGAATTCATCTTCCCCCTCGCTTCTCTCTATTGCATAAACTTCAGGCTCTGGAGAAACAAGCTGCTCTGTCGGGCCTTTTCCATGCACACACTTGTAGTCGAAGTCGCCCAGAGCACGGGACACTGCTAGGGACCCATTAACTCGCTGGATCATGACTGAGCCACCGGCATTCTGGATCCTTTCCTTTTCCAGTGGGTTGCTGGGTTTGTGATCCTGCGTGAAGAAGTGCACAGCGCCGCCCCGGCTGAGGAGCCCACGTGAGTCGCCACAGTTGATGAAGTAGATATGGCTTGGAGAAATCATCACCCCCACTGCAGTGGAGCCACTGCGGTCCACACCGTGCTTCTTCTCAGTGATGGTTCGCATGTGTTCGTCAATCTGCAAGAATCCAGTGCGGATACCGTTCTTCACGCTGTCCACTGAGGGGTCATCCTGCAAAGCATTCCAGAAGTCTGAGTTGCAGGTGATGTGCTCCAGCAGGTGCTCACAGCAATACTTGGCCACTTGAGAGCCAGCATGCCCATCATAAACAGCAAAGAATGACCACAGGTCAAGACCGCGAGGCAGCCCAATTACTGCTGTGTGTGCATCCTCCATCTCAACCCGCCATCCTTGCATGCTGCTCAACCCATACCTCAGGCTGTTACCTTCACCATGGGAATTATACTTTTCCATCTTTGGTTTGTCCAAAAATGCACCCATTGTGTCCGTCTAAAAGCCTGAAACACACATAAGACAAATATGTTAACACAAAGGTGTAGGAATTCAGTGATTCTATCAAAGCCAGCACTTTGGAAACTTTGAAACAACATATGCTTTCTAATTATGGTAACACACAAAGACATGAGAAGAAACCTGACTCAATTCCTACAAAACACAAATACAAAAGTTTGTGTAGTGCTGAACAGAAAGAGGCACTAATTATATCAATAAACTACCAGAACGTCTTAGATCCATTTGTGGCAAAAGATTAGCATCCTGGAGCTCAGTTCAGGCCCCTGCCAATCTAAAAATAGTAGACCTGTGTGCACATTTCGGACACAAATTAGGAACGCTGCTGGTGTGGATCGGATTGAAACGCCCTCAGGCCACTGGCTGTTTAGAGTTTAACATTAAATGTAACGATACGTTTTAACCTATTTACTCCCATTTCAATGCTCCATAAACTACTCTGACCTCCGCAATGCAGATCACTTCACCATACCAGGGATAGTAAAGAGTTGCAGCTACAAGCCTACGGAGCTAGCGCCAGCTAACAGACTGACCACATATTCGATATCCACCACTACGCATACAATCGGTCAAACCCAACACTAACACTGTAATAAACTAGTTTACACCACAGTCACATTTAGTCCGGATCAGTTATCCTCCTGGGTTCACTGAGAAACTTTTCTCTACACTTAGTACCGACTACAACTGAAATAAACAAACAGCCAAGCCTAGTTGAGGGCCTTGACCCTTGTCCCTCACAGCTAACTCTGACAGGCCTCCCTCCCTGCCGTGCTGAGGCAGGCAAAGCCCTCGGCCTTGCTAATCGCTAGACGCTAACACAGCTATAAACTCCCGACTGTCCGACGTTCCTCGAGAAATACTGGCTAAAGAGTAAACATTTAATGACTTACCAAATACCAAAATACTACTCGACACCAGCGGAAGCTACAAAAGGAACGAGGACCGACTGGCCGTGGTTCGCACCAGAGAGGGTACACCGACGAAACTAGGGGTTAGCGGCGGTTTAGCTAGGGTAGCTAGCCAGCTAGGTAGCAGCGAGCAATCGTCACTCAAGCCTCGGTGCATATAATTTGTGTAGGTGCGGAGATCCCTCTTTGCGTACGTCCGTGATGCATTACATTATCTCAGCTGACGAGAATATTCTTACGGATTTTCTCGTGGCTTTCTTTTTAGAGGGGTTGGCCGGAGGTTTGTGCGGCCAAGCCAGGGGGAGGGAAGCTGAAACGTCTACCCCAGCCTCTCCACTTGACAGCCTGACAACTTGCTAGCTAACGTTAGCCTGAGCGGCACCGAGCGGCGGAGACGGGACCCGGATGTTACAGGTTGTGCATTCGAAAACATGACATCATTCCTAAAGAGCCGCGGCTGGCTGCTCCGGCTGCTACACGGAAACGTGCTCTGAAAGCTTGCAGACAGCAACGCGGGCTCACAGATCTGATGTAAATAGCTTGCACACAGTGACAAATAAATCAGTGTATTCCTCAGAAACGGGCTGTTTAGTTGCTTCTGTCAAAATATGCTTTTAGTGCACAATTTCCTCCTCCTTTTGTCAGCTTAATCTGTAGGAGCCCCTTGAACCATATGGCAAAACATGCGAAATGTGGCACAGATGTAGGTGACCATTCCCTAATTATTAATTAATTTATTGCCCCTTATGCTTTCCAGTCCTACCATAAGGTCGAATTAGAGCTACGTTTATGCACTTTGAATCAATAGACTTATTTATTTATACCAATCTACAGAAAATTATAAAACAATAGGTTAGTATACACAGTATAACTAGTTAGAATTAACACATTTTAGCTATGGACATGCTTTTATTATGTGTTATAAATTTCAAAGTAATAGTATGAATTAAACTATTTAGAAAATAGGTTTGGCAGTTTTGGCTCTATGAATGGGAAAATACTTAATGAGACAAACATAAGTGAGGCTGATTCACTGAGTGATTCTTTGATGTCTGTCTCTATCATACTTAATTTCATACAAAAATGAATTTCCTAAAAACAGAGTTTACAGCAGTTTACTAGATCGGATGAACAGATCATCTTCAGGCCGAGCCTCATAAAGGTTATTTGAAATGACACAGCGGTTGTGTGTCGTCGTTCACTCTTTTGTAGCAAGCTTTCAAACCCAGCGTCCAAAAGTCTGTGTGTTAGAAAACATCACTGAAAGAGCTGATAATCCAGACCACCCTCTGCACCACTTTTACTGCACATACTGGCTCTGCTGCCACAACAAGAAATCTTTCCAGTGCCAGTATTTATTTTGTTTCAATGTTTACTTACTGAGGTAAGTAAAAAAATGTGCTGTAATCAGCTGTTAACCATCCTGTTATTTTTTTTTACGGTTTTTATTTATTAAGCTTTTGTTTTGATTCACTTTTTTCTGTTTAAGTGAGCTCCTTTCTCTTTCCATTTTACCTTATTGCTATTTTGTTTTGTCTTATTGAGCTAGTGTGTCTAATTTAAGCATTTTTGTTTTAGGTTACAGCTGCTCCAACACCATTTTCGTTTTTGGATAAATTCTTTAGGATCTTATCTTAAATGTCCTTTAGCCCTGCTGAACTTATCATCACTGCAGCTTTAATGGATGACAATGCTTTGACTGAGCATTATTTCTAATCCATTGACCAGTATGTAGTGATGTGAAAAAATATACTATGTCTAACTGTACCGGAATCACCCTGTAAAATAACCGTCCTGTGCATGTTTTTTCGTCTAAAATGTTGCTAAACCCATCAAAATCCAAATCCAATGTTTCCCCAGTTAGTCAAACTAGTCAAGATCACAGCTTTTACATTATGCAAGTCTGTGCAGAATCAGACTTGCATAAGCCAGTGATCAGAAGAAAAAAAATGATACAGGTTGCTTTAAACAGAAAATACAAAATGCAGAAGTCTACACCCTTAATGCAACAAATCACCATACTGGGAAAGCTTGTATTTACTTGTATTACTCCAATGTTAGAGGCACTGGATACATGTCCCCTCGTGTTTAATTATAGGGCGTTTTATTTACCGCTGACTTTTTCTGGTTTTCAATTTCTGTTCTAAAAATTCTGGGCATTTTTCTAAAGAACAATCACCTTTGGAGACTCGCCAGGTTTCTGTTGGACACTGTGCAACAGCTGTGGTTGATGTCCGTTATTGCAAAAGCTGACTGTTGTACTCTTACGTAACCTGAAGAGGAGCCCGTTTAGTTCCGAAGGCTTAATTTTGAAAATATTAAAGAGGAAGTGACGCGGAAATCCTTTAGCTGGAGCGTTATTTTGTTTACAGCTACTTCAGATATAAGTGTGTGTGTGTGTGGTGTAGCCAAGTCGCTTCCATGAAATGGACTGCTGCATTGTGTCTGCTCTGACCTGGTTTATACCAGCTTATGTGCTCATCCACTTACTGTGTTTCATTTTCGCGGATGCGGACTTCACTCTGCTGTGGGCAAGTCTGGCAGGGCACAGGCCAGGTGAGTAAATGGAAACACGCCTCATGTGGTCCTGACCTTGTTGTTTGTAACGAAGGGAACCCGTCCTGTGACAGGACAAGCACGCTTTCTGTTTATGGTCTGTAAGTCTTTGGACAGTGTGGCCTGTCAAAAGCACTGTTACCCACATCATATAGACATGCAATTACAATTAAGTAAGTAAGCAATAGACAAAGTCTACTTTGGTCTCATCTGTCCAAAGGACATTTAGCACATTCAAAGCAAAAGTGCTTTATCCTAAAATAACATGGGGCAAACAGGCGCCTAAAAGTTGATTTACTAATTAATTTACATTACTAAATTGAACACTGCACATTGTACAATTCATAATGTTACAATGTGCACTTAATTATTGCTCTTCATGGTTGAAAAAGTCAACTTAAAGTCTTTGGCTTTATTGTGCTGGAACAAGAGTACTCAGATGCAGCACGATCAGCTCTGTTGCGGTTACTGCAAATAAGAAAAAACGTGCCAATGTCTTGTATGTTTGGGGGAAAAGATCATATGTGGTTATTTTAGTCAAAATAAGTCTAAATTCAGTTCAGCCCAATTACACCCGTGCTTTCCCCACTTTCACTCATCAAAATGCGTTGTGTGAAAAAGGCCCAGCATTTTTTTTTTGGTGTGCTGGGTTTAATCTGTCAATTAATAAAAATGATGATAATAATAATCAGACAATCTTTATGACTCCTCTTTTGCTAACTTGCAAAATGGTGTTGCAGAAGGAATCTGCATTTTTCCAGAAAATGTTGAGTGTTGTGGTTTGTGTCAACCAGAGAGAAAGCTTAAAGGGCTGGTGGTGTGGATCACTGGAGCCTCCAGTGGTATTGGAGAAGAGCTGGCCTACCAGCTGGCAAAGTGCGGCTCCCGCCTCATCCTGTCTGCTCGCCGTGAGCACGAGCTAAACAGAGTGAAACGTCACTGCCTAGGTGAGATGAATTAAAAGTGTGAGCTAACAGAAAGAAATCCCACAGGTGCCAAACTGCACAGGATATAGAGCGTCATCTTGATTTAAATTCAGCCTTACTCACTCGAGACCTGCCGAATTATTTTTAACCTTTTGCTTTTCTAGAGAACTCCGACCTTAAGGATGAGGATATTCTCGTTCTTCCACTTGATTTGCTGGAGAGGACATCACATGAGGAAAAAACAAAAACAGCGATTCACTACTTTGGACATGTAAGGCCGCTGCATAATTCTGACATTTAGGTCTTTCTTTTTTGAAAGATGCTTTCAAACCATCAATTTGTTATCTTTTTTTTTAATTGTCATATAGTTCCAATTCTCAAGCCACTGTGTACAAATCAAACAATGACCGAGTTCAAGTTTCATGTTCCCATATTGCAGATTAAATCAATTTGTTTTCAAGTCATCTTTTCCATTCCTCATCAGATTGACATCCTCATTAACAATGGTGGCCGAAGTCAGCGCTCCCTGTTCTTGGAAACCAATGTGGATGTGTACCAGGCCTTGATGGAGCTCAACTTCTTAGGTACGGTCTCTATAACTAAGCAGGTGCTGCCTCACATGACGCAGCGAGGCAGCGGGAGCATCGTGACTGTCAGCAGCCTAGTCGGCCTCGCTGGGGCGCCTCTTGCAACTGGATACTCTGCCACCAAGCATGCTCTACAGGTGAAGAGATTTCTTGAGTTCATGTAATGCCATTAATGTCCCTGGGTCTCACCTAAACTTTCCATTAGTTATAAATGGTGGGAAAAAGAAAACAAACTGATCTGTCCCGCCTGTCTAAGTAGCGTTGCTGTATTGTCCACAGGGCTTTTTCAATTCTCTTCGAACTGAGCTGGCTGACTATCCAAAAATGCTAATCAGCACAGTGTGCCCAGGGCCGGTCCAGTCACAAATCATCAGCAATGTCTTCACAGGGGAACTGAACAAGGTAATGCATTTTATTTGCTGTTTTTATTTCAAGTTTGTGACATAAAGACTTTTTAAGAAGGTTTGGTTCAGTAACCATTTTTCCTTCCCTTACCCAAAGCCTGTGGGAACAGTTGGAAGCCAGGAGCACAAAATGCTAACAAGTCGCTGTGTGCGTTTAATGCTAGTGGGAATTGCCAATGGTGTCAAGGAAATGTGGATTGCACAGCAGCCCTTCCTCCTGTTTTACTATGTATGGCAGTATGCTCCCACATTCGCCTGGGCCATCACAGACCTGCTGGGAAGAAAGAGAGTGCAGAATTTTAAAGCTGGTCTGGTAGGTGCATAACTGTCTGATACTAACTGTCATTTGAAGAATCCCCCAAAAGGTACGAGCAGCACAAACACCGCTGAGAGGTCCAGTTCACCTCCTTATGTCCGCACACCTGTCAGTCAAAGCATTCACATCACCTAATAAACAGAGTAAGACGGGGAATTCATTGTCATGTTCAGGAAACCAGTTTGAGGTGATTTGATCTCAACTTTATTACTACACTGAGATTTATTATTCCAGAAGATCTGGAAATTAACAAAATTGACATTACAAAATAAACAGCATGTTTATTCTGACATTTTTTTCTCAAATAAGTTCTTTTTAATTATTTTGATTCCATTCAGGAAATTATCAAATCAGTGCTGTGTTGTCCTTTGCAGGATGCCGACTCCGCCTACTTCACTAAACCGAAGACCACCTGAAAGCCGCGTCCTCAAGAAGAAACAGTTCATTACATTCCTAATGTTGGACTTTGGATTCTGAAAAATTTTTTTCCATCAAGAATTTAAGGACATAACTGTTTTACAATCTCAGTGCTCTCTTTCCATCTCTAATGTGGTTAATATATTTTTTCCTTATTTTTAATGTGATGCATAACCTTCATAAATGGATGAGACAAGGCCTAAAGCATGATTAGAGATTCGAATGACCTTTCAATGCCTAACAAAGTTTACTTTTTAATAAACGTTTGTCTGTGGCAAGTTATTGAAATGTAACACTGATTTTTGACAGGGAATTTTATTGTACGAATATGAAATTAGTGTTATGAAATTTACAATTCCTTTAACTTCAAACAGACAAGTGAGTTATCAACACAAGAAAGCACCATACACCATGAAAATACTCCCAGTTCAAATCCAACACACATCTTTGATAAAACGCTAAAATCCTTGTTCCTCTTTTGTGGGACAACTGCTTAGTGTATTTGCTGAGTATCTTTCAAAGCATGGTTCAGGTAGGGGGTCACAGGGGGGCAGTCCCATATGAATATTTGGGGCTGAGCTGGCTCAGGCGCTATGAATAAAGAGGAGTCCTTCAAGTATTTGCAGACTCTCCCAAGTTCAGGCACAGGAATCGTGCTGAAGTATCCCTATTCTTGTGAGGTTACTCCTTCACTCAACTTCTCATGGGAAAATCAAATTGATGCAAAGTGTTGACCCCTATGCTTCATAACCTCGGCAGTTCTCTGTGCCATGCTGGATATCAGCATCTGCCTTCTTAGTGTAGTCAAAATGGACTCATACTTAGAAAAAGTCCTCAAAGACTATCGTCTTCCAGCAATCAGGGAGCAATTTGGTAACAATCTGTGCATTTTCCAGCATGATGCAGCACCATGTCACAAGGCAAAAGTGATAACGAAGAGGTTCGGAGATCATCAAATTAACATTTTTGATCCATAGCCAGGAAACTCCCCAGATCTTAATCTGGTCTTAATCTCTAGTCAATCCTTAAAAAGCAATTGGGCAAGCAGAAGCCCACAAACCGATCATCTTGGAGCTCAGATGAAGGAGGAACGGCTCCCCATCAGCCGAGAAGCTGATATCCAGCATCCTACAGAGCAATTTAGAAATTATGAAGAAAACTTTATAAGTCTAACTCACAGTGCGCTGGGTCCAGATTTTGGAAGAGCTCATCCATTTCTCTCATCGCTTCGCAAATGTTTTCATATGAGTGAGCACACAGTGGCAGTCAGAGGAAACATTCTCAGAGCCTGTTAAAGTTATTACATGGAAAATTATCACAAAGGGAAAGCACAGAAGTTCTATCAGCCAAGGGTATGTTTTAGTAGTGGCGCGTCTGTTTATAATAATCTTTGATAGCTGTGAAAGGATTTTTGTGATGGTGAAATATAATATACCATAAAAAGGGAAGCTGTGCCCAAGGATCACTGTCAAGGACAACAGAGAGAGAGCTACATTAGACTGAAAACCCGCACTGAGAGACCTAAAATTGTGAATTCATTATGTGCCGTGCTGTAACTGAAGGGCATAAAACCAGGATTATAGTGTACCATTATAACTGGGCCTACCATGTCAATGCGTGAGCAGCAGGTTAATGTTGCAGCTAATCAAATTTTAACTATTTTATTTGCTGCTAGGTGATTTTCTATGTAGGGCCTTAGTTTTCATCATAGTTAAAAAGATTGTGTGAAGTATAAAAAATTTGAGGATCTTTGTGCAAATGCATTTTTACTTGCCATATTTTTTATTGACTTATTAAGGCTAAAAAAAGAATCCACCCTGAACTCGACTAAAATAGAGGCGCATGTCTGAGGTCAGTTTGGAGAGTGACAGTTTTTGTCATTTTGCCTCCATGTAAATGAAGTCATCAAGATGTGAATGAAGTGCGGACTTTCAGCTTTAATTCAAGGGTTTTTACCAAAGTAGTGCATTAACTGTTTAGGAACGGCAGACATTTTTATACACTATATTGGCAACAGTATTCATCTGCCTTCACACGCATATGAACTTGAGTGACATCCCGATTTTAATCCATAGTGTTTAACACGATGCCCTTTGCAGCTATAACAGCTTCAGCTCTTCTGGGAAGGCTTTCCACAAGGTTTACGAGTGTGTTTATGGGAATTTCTGACCATTCTTCCAGAAGCACATTTGTGAGGTTAAACACCGATGTTGAACTTGAAGGACTGGCTCACAGTCTGCTCATTCGTGTCTTTATGGACCTGCTTTGTGCACTGGGGTGCAGTCATGTTGGAAAAGGAAGGGGCCATCCCCAAACTGTTGCCACAAAGTTTGGAGCATGAAATTATCCAAAATGTCTTTATATGCTGAAGCATTAAGATTAAGGTCTACTGAAGCATTAAGGTCTACTCCTGAAAAACAACCCCACACCATAATCCCCACCCCTTCACCAAACTTCACACTTGGTATAATGCAGTCAGACAAGCAACCACCAAACTGCCAAATGCCGAAACACTGTTCTTGAGCTCATCAGAAGGCCACGTGAGGTTTGGAAGTCGATTATAATGCTGTGGAATATTTAGGAATGAGTAAATTTCACAACTGGACTTGTTGCACAGATATCATCCTATCACAGGAATTCACTGAGCTCCTGAGAGCCATCAATTCTTTCACAAATGTTAGTAGAAGCAGTCTGCATGCCCAGGTGCTTGGTATATACACTTGGATTCAATGATTTGCACATGCGAGTTAACAGTTAACAATTCATCCTGCTGCATCTATCAGGTGTCACATCTTTCAATAAACACAGTCATAATACTGCCTCCTCCATGTTAGACTGAGCATGAGCTAAACAGAATGAAACGTCATTGCTTAGGTGAGATAATTTGTTTTAAATTGTTCTTTTGTGTCAAAGTAAAGTAGATTCTAGCCAAAAGAAACCCACGTAATGCCAATGAACGCTTAAGCTCCAGTCAGCTCGGGTGCATCGAGTATAACGTGAGCATGTTGTTTTCACATGATGTCAGTTTGATTTTATTCAGTATTCCTCATTTGTAACTAAATGATTGCTTTCTGTCCTTTGTTCTTTAAGAGAAACTCCTACCTTAAGGGCAAGGATATTCTTCTTCTTCCACTTGATTTGCTGGACAGGTTCTGTTTCCAAGAACCGAGAATAGTGGGCAAATTCGAGCCTTTTACTTTAACCACGTGAAGACAGCCATGTCATGTATGCTATGTATGAAAAGGGATAAAGTGTCTGCTGTTCTGGCAAAAAATATTCCAAGTTCGGGCCTCTTTTGTTGCATACCTTCTGTTTCATATCGCAGCTGCTTTGAGTCGGCATTCTGGCTGAACTGCAGGCAGGTTCAGCACCTGGACTCTTTTACAGGTTATGTAGCACACAAAGGATGTGGTTTGGCATTGTCAGTTTGAATGCCAGCATTTATTGCCCCAAAATGTGTATTCAGCATTACTGGTGTCTTGTCATAGATGTGCTTGTTACACATGCTGTGTTCACTAATGTAGCCCCGCAGATGCTGGTCTTTGACGTGTGTGCTCACAGATGCTTGTCTGTCTCCTTTTGAGCCTGAACTATGTGGTGCCCATAATTTCCATCAATCCATTTTCTTCCGCTTGTCCTTTCCATGGTCCGGGTGGGGGTGGGGGCACTGGAGACTGTCCAGAAATTATATAAAATTTTGATTCATCAAACTGCAGTTATTAATGAACCTTGTAAGCTGTGGCATGTTTCACCAGCTTTGAAACCAAATATTGCTGTGCTTCTGCTAATAAAGCTGATCCACTGAGAAGTACTCCAGCCGTCGGCCTCTGCCATCCTCTGATCAGGGCATTTTACCAGGTTTTTTAAATCCAGATGTGCCCATGCTTGTTAGGCTGCAGTTCATAAACTCTCAAACAAAATATTTGTTTTTAGGCAGGCTTCTCCTTAAACATCAACCCTTAAAATTTAGGCATGTTTAACACAAAATGTTATTATGAATGAATAAACATATGAGTGATGGTGCTCTGTTTTGTTTTGAACCACTTTGTTTTTAAAAGCACCGTACATATACACAGAAACAGTTGTCATTTGTACTATTTTCATCTAAAGAGATGAAGTGATTTGTTAATTATTAGCTTCTATTTTTGTTGTCTCAACAGGTTTCGGAAACTGTAGTTGTAAAATGTACAGATGATGACTGAGTCGGTGTCTTTGCATTGTAAAGAAAGAAACTCGATTTCAGGTGATGTTCTTTTCAGTTTAGATTGGCATCCTCATTAACAATGGTGGCTGAAGTCAGCGCTCACTGCTCTTGGAAACCAGCGTGGATGTGTGCCAGGCCTTGATGGAGCTCAGCTTCTTAGGTGCTGCCTCACATCATGACGCAGCGAGGAAGTGGGAACATTATAACTGTCAGCAGCCTGTTTGGCCTCTCTGTGGCGCCTCTTGCAAGCATGCTCTACAGGTGAAGGGATTTCTGGAAGCAGTTGATGACCTTCTGAGTCTCTTAATTCTTTTCAAACTAAATGTATTTGTTTGCTTGTGGAAGAAACTGATGTTTCACCTGGATCTCTGCTGTATTATTCACAGGGTTACTTTAATTGTCTTCGAACCGAGCTGACTATACAAAAATACTAATTAGCACAGTGTGTCCAGGGCTGGTCCATTCACGGATCACCAACAATGCCTTTATAGCAGAAATAAGCAAGGTATTTTTTTTATTATTTGCTTAACATAACTATTTCAGTGGTATCTTCTAAGTAATCAGTTTTCCTTTCATTACTTTGAGCCTGTGCACACATTTGGACATCAAAAGAGGATGCCAACAGATTGCTGTGTACATTTAATACTAGTGGGAATTGCTAGTGGTGTCAAGGAGATGTGGCTCTCTCAGCACCCCTTTACTATGCCTGGCAGTATGCTTGCACATTTACCTGAACTATGTCAAACAAGTTGGACAGAAAATGGATGCAGAATCTCAACACTGGTTGGGTATGCACACAAAGTTTTTATGGTGCACATTTACCATGTAGTGTAGGACTGAGAATATATATAAATGACATTTTGACTTCTCTTGGTCAGGAACAAGCAGCTTGTTTCCACTTTACTTAAAGCACATCAGAAAGCACACACATCCAATTTTATTTTTCTGTAACCTTGGTCCTACTGCCATATTCTGCAGTGTTAACTGTGCTACATTAGACCTGGTATTGGGGGTTGGTCACTGTGTGAACAGACTGAAAATACTTGCATAAAGTTGAACGATGTGTGCAGAGCTGTCTCCTAACAGCTGGAGGGATCTAGTTTCTTCTGACCTTGCTTGAGTCTAATAAGAAGAAGGCAGTGGCTGGGGTATGACAGTGAGCATGACCACTTCCCCCAGGTGCTGACTGGATAACTGACTGACCAGTGTGTCTGGTGGCCTCTGCTGGACAGTGACAGCTGAGGGCCATGCAGAAAGGTCATGCTGGGTAGCCACTGTGGATTCACTTGCTTAGGATGGATTGTTTAAAAACAAAAAAAGCCTATAAAGTTTTACAGAAACAAAACATTCCTCAGGAGTGAAATAGTTGGGCAATGCGAGGGTCGTGCTCATGATCACTAAAGTGCCTCATTATTTACAAATGTCAACATGATTTATATTCAGACAATTTTCAACATTGAATAAAATTATTTGGCTTCATTCCTCTGAAACAAGTGCCGACAGCCTCCTTTTTTACAGGACGCAGATTGAAAACTTCACTAAACAGAAGACCTCCTGGAAATCACATCCTCAAGAGGAAATTACATTCCTAATGTTGGACTTTGCATTTTTCTGCTTCTTCAAAATTTCTGCTTTCATGTCATGTCACCTTGAGACGGCTGTTGCGGGCGATGAACTGGCGCTGTATAAATAAAATAGAATTCAGCGTTGCAGTAAATATTTAGCAACATAACTTATTTGAAAGCTCAGCGCCCTCTTCCTATCTTAAAATAAATTTTTGTGACTAACACTCAACTTCTGGTACCCAGAAGTTGGAGAATGGATAACAAGGTGTAAAGACTATACGAAGAATGATCATGTTGTTGCAACGGCCCTTTCAATGCCAATGAAAAAATTTCGTTATGATAATTATTTTTTTTTGGTCCTGGCAAGTCTGTTTAATGAGAAACAGCTTTTGACAAGCTATTTTAATTATAAGTATATACAGCTACACATATAAAAATTAATATGTACAAGAAAACTGTGGACAAAGTCATTCTAGATTGTAAACAAGTGAATTGTAAACAAAACAACAGCACTAAACACCACACATGTACAGCAAGACACCCCCAAGGCACATCCTTGATATTCTTTAACAAAGCAATAAAATTTGTGTCCCTTTTTGTGGATTTGAGAAGGGAAATCACAAGAACGTTAAAAAAAAATCTAATTAAACCAGAGGTATTTATTACTTTTCTCCTGGAGGGGTCTAAATTTATTCACTTCTGTTTGAGCACAAACATTAATAAGCAAAAAATGTCTTGTGCTTTGGCGGAGGCGATGCCGCTGCTCCTTCTGTCGAATTAATGTGAAAAACTAAGTTGGTTCCCATACCGACTTCACGCTTCACAAATTGTGAGTCAACTATTTAAAAAGTAAAACTCTTGATTTAAGTTTTCTCTTTGCTACAGTTTAAATACGAATTTCTTAATAAACTTTGGAAAATGTGATACTCCCACCTGAAAAATAAAAATGGACATATGGAACCACAGCTTAGAGGCAAGGAAAGTGAAGGGGGGCAGATGAGTAAATGGGGTATCCTAGTGGCGGATCGGCTGCCTGAACAGTTAGGTTTCTTAGCATGAAGGGGTGGGCCTGAATGCTGTACCGCTCCTCGTCATCATTAGTAGCATACAGGAGCTCCCAGGAGAGGTTTGCCCACTGGCCTCTCACCCCTTCTCCATTGAGACGGCCCACCTGTACCAGCTGCTCCTGGAGCGTCAAGACTCGCCCTGTGTAGGTACCCTGCACACAAGGACAGTGTTACTAATGTTGATGTTGACTGCATAACACACTGTAATTAAGGTACCAACATTACATACTTATATTTTGCAGCTTAGATGTAAATGAGGATTTATGTCTTATTACCATAGTGAGATCATGTCCTAGAGAGAATAGAAAGGGTTTTTCCTGAAGGACGCTGTCATGCCAGCCTTTCTCTGTTACTAGACCGATGTACCAGTCCCTTTCATATTCTTCCAGAGTACTGAACAACTCCTCAGGGGACTCAATCGGCCCCAGGCTTGCTTGATCAAACAACAGCTTGAAACTGAACCTGAGGGCAAACAAAGACATAAGTGAGAACTCTTATGGATCCTCTGCCTCAAATAAGATCTGCTGATTACAGTCATCGAAATCTAGGGGTCCTAACTGGCAATTTTACCTGAAAGCCTGAAGTGTGAGCTGGTAAAGTTCTTTACTTGAAGACAGCCACTCAAGTCCCTCTGTCCATGGTATATCTCCACAATATAGTCTGTACACGTAACTAGGACTGGTGAAGGTAGACTCTGCCCCCAGTGAGATGAGACATGAAAGTGCAACATGAACGTGCAGTTCCTTCAAGGCCTCATCCTCCTTAAGGGCTTTAGTCATGTCCTCTGAGGTGGCACCCTGCACAGCAGGCCCAAACCGCTCCAAGATAAATCGAAACCAGTCCTCGGGAAATAAAGGTCTGAGGGACAGCAGGCGAGATGGTAGTAATGGTGCTGTCCTCCACCCTTTTGGTAGGTTGAATACCTCTGACTGGGGACAGCTAAAGTTCAGATGTGGGAGAGAGCCAGACCTCTCCCTGAATACCTCTGGATTGTGGCCTTTATCCACAGCTGGCATCCCAATGCCCAGTCCCAGAGGCTGCAGTGGCTGCAAGGCAGAGAGGGCCATGTTTTCAAAAAGACTGTCCATCTCCACAGAGCCAGGCAAAGAGGCCCCCATCTGCAGGGTGGTGTGTCCAGACTGAGCTTCTGCAGTCACTAATGCAACTGTCCGTCTGGCTGGTTGAGGTCCAAATAAGTCGTCCTCATCTGACCAGTCACCAAAGGAGGTCAAACTGGAGCTGTCCTGTCTGAACCTTAAAGAAGACACGTTGGATTCCACCATCACAGCCTCGGGTGGTTGGTTAGAGGTCGTCTGGGCTAACTGTGAAGACTGGGATTTCATCCCCCCAACAACTGACACTTCTTCACTGCTCCATAAAAATCCTTTATGCTTCTGCACACAGTATCGCAGGAGCAACCAGATGAGGGCCTTCATGAAGTCATCCTGAAGTTTCCTCAGGTTGTCATGAGAGTCAATGATACCAGAGAGCACATTTCGGGCATCAGAGTAGACCCGGACTGCAAGCGCGGCACACGGGGTGAGGGCATTTCCCCAGTGCAGATTAAAGCCCTGGGTGAAGCCGAGCCGCTCAGGACGTTCAAAAGCAGCCTCAAAAACCTCATCCACCCTCCGTGCCTCCACAGTGTGGCAAGATGTCTCCTGCAGCTCCAGGCCCTGTAACAAACACACCACATTATGTAATCTTTTAGATTCTAAATTAGATTCTTAACAACCAGAGAGATTCAGTACCTTAATGTTGACAGTGCAGTAGCCATATCCCCTCTCTAGGATCATTATCCAAACCATGCGGTCCTGAAAACGGCCAAGAAAATGAGACCCTGGGGCTAATGAACCTGATAATGGAGAGAGAGAATCCTCAGTTATCCATACATCCCACATGTAAGGAGATGTGATGACGAGCACAGAACATAAAACATGCAGCACACATATGGGAGTCTTTCATTTTGTATCAGCTGTGCATCCCTGTGCTGACTGCATGGATGATGCGGCTACTGCATGAGCTACTTGAAGATGCATACAATCACAGAAGTACAGGAAGGTCCTGATACTGATTTAACTGGCTGACTGCGCACAGATCTAAATATTAAATCTCTTCTTGTCCCCCAGCTTTCCATTAGTCCCTAAAACTTTGCTCCTTTTGTACAAAGGTGGAGTTTCATTTTCAGAGACAGAAGACAGACATATATTTCAACACAGATGAACAGCAGCAGCAAAGTGAAAGGAAGCTTTTGTTTTACCTGGACTAGTCCTCACTTGACTCAAGGATAATGTCATGTCCCATGCTGACATCTGAGAATAGTCCCAGCCACTACCTCATGATGTAAAGTGACACACTGGGCAGATTTCTTTCCTGCTCACTGCACCACGGCCCCCAGTGTGAGCAAAGCCTAAGAATACTATAAACTGCCGCCGTCTGACTGTGAGCTTCAGCCTAACAAGCGACTTTTCTGAATTATACATCATAGCCACAGCTTCCCTAGCTCA
Organism: Apistogramma diplotaenia; assembly: GCA_015052665.1. Taxonomy (NCBI): domain Eukaryota; kingdom Metazoa; phylum Chordata; class Actinopteri; order Cichliformes; family Cichlidae; genus Apistogramma; species Apistogramma diplotaenia. The sequence continues at coordinate 46,056 of VOQJ01033488.1, read as the reverse complement.
TAAAAAGCAATAAGACTGAGTGATTACATCACCTCTTAAATTATCAGTCCATAAATAACAAATTCCTACTTGCGTTGTTTTTTTCCCCTTTTGGCCCCTCCTGAGTGAGAAGAGAACAAAACCCGAGTAGCTCAGTTTAGCCTAGGAGTATTATGCAGTTAATGGTGTGGAAATATTTGGATGTAATGAATACAGACCCAAGCTTTTTTTTTTCAGGTTCACTTCACAGGAAGCTCAACTGGATCATGTAAGTTCACATTACTGCCTGTAGTCCAAAAAGTCTGCTCACAACAGAATCCCTCTTACTATGTAACCATATGAGATGATGCTTCAGTGCTTTCGGATATGCATGCAGTCCCCACTTGACCCATACAAAAGTTCAGTTGCTGCAATTACAGCGTATGTCAAAATACACTTGTAAAAAAATACATTTTTTTAAATATATGGTGAGTTCTGCTTACTGCGAGCTCTAAAAAGAAGAACTAAATGGAGAAAAACACTGTGTACAAGCAAAATCTACCTTTAAGCCACACTAGTTATTAACAAGTTTCACATGCTTTAGAAAAGTGCTAGCAGTCCAATTAGATGTGAAAACAAATATTTTGTTATTATCTTGATGCTATAATTGAGTTTTTACCTGACATACATATTTTGTATTACCAACTTTTACTTATTAAGAAAAATAAAAAAAATTCAGGCATGAACAACTAACCCAGTGACCCTCTTGCAAAGGCCGTCCTCAGTGCAGAGGCCAGACTTCCACTCATTTGCTGGTAGAAGACTGAGTCTGGGCAGGGACAAGCAGTGCCCACGGGTCCTGGCCAGCTTCGCTGAGGTCTGGGAAACCCCACAAGGAAGATGGGCAGAGTGAAGAGGGGCAGCAAAGGGGCAGAGAGCAGGGCAGAAAGGGTCACCACTGCCAGGACCAGTGGGCAAAGGGATGCATTCAGAGCCAAAAGTGTTCCAGCTGACTGACGGCGCTGCTTCTTCTCTGTCCAAGATGTCACCAACACAGTGAGGGTGAATTTCAGCTTCGCCAGGAACTGGGTTACTCTGTCAATCAAGAGGCCCACCTGTATCCGAAAGACAACGGCAAACATGAGGAGACCTAAGCTACTGATTCACCATCAGGTCCTTAAAAATTTTTATACAAAAGACAAAAATATTTTATGAGGTATACAGCTTAAATTTAATGTAATCCAGTACAAAAGCACAGCCAAAAGCTCCTGAAGATAAAAGTGTCAAATCAATCTTCAACACCTGTGGTTAAAACAATAAGGACCTGCAAACGACCTAACCCCGAGTTAACGTGTTAAAGCAGTGATTCTTCAGGGAAGCCTCAGAATAGAACCAATGCTCCCTTTCACCAAAAGGAGTCAGTTGAGGTTTTTTGTCTTTGTCCGCCACTACTACGTCTTGTTGGTGAATCATCACAAGTTTGTCCTTCTGTATTTGGAAGTCCCACAGGACCTTAGCTCAGTCATTTTTGACCACCTGTGGGGGCGTATCCCATTTTGACCTCAGGACTTCCAGATCATACTTGGCACAGGTGTTCCTGTATACTATACCAGCCACTTGATTATGGCGTTTCATGTATGCTCTGCCTGCTAGCATGTTGCACCCTGCTGCTGTGTGCTGGATTGTCTCAGGGGTATCTCTGCACAGCCTGCCCCTGGGGTCTTGCCTTGTGTGGTAGCTGCCATGATTACTGCCCCTGTGTGATCCTTCAGCCCCAGTTTGTCCAGACACTGGTATGATTTTTCGATATCAACCACTTCTTTCTATCCATCTGTCTACCTATCTAGACTGGTAGTGTGTATTAATACTCTAGGAGGAACAAGGAAACACTGCTGGGAAGAAGGATGTCCAAAATAGCCTGTTTAGCTTGGTATAACCCCTAGTTCTTATATAGTGCTTTTCTACTCTTTCTGAGCACTCAAAGTGCTTATACTATGTGTGAGATGTTTCACAGTTTAGATTTAAGAGTCAAATTTAACATGCCCATGCATGACATACTGCCACACAAGAATTTATAGTGGGGTGGAAATGTTGACCTCACCAGAAGAAGCTGAACTCCAGTTCCCAAGTCATCCCATCCTGGCAGTACATCGTTTCCAGCTGCAAGCCGCACCAAGATCACCACCACCATTTGGTGCAGGGCATCTTCTGAGCTCTGCCATCCCTATCAAACAACAATAATAACAAAAAGCAACTGTTAAAAATCAAGCAAGAGGCACTAACTGATTAATCAATTTTAATTTTGATGAAAGGATAAATAAATGTCAAGAGGAGTTTTTCCAATGCCACACTTTTCAGTGTTCTTTTGACAAAGGTTGTGGCCTCATTTAAATTCTCCCCAAAATTATTTGACAAGCTTTTATTATAATTTTTATTTTTTGTCTTAATGTTGTTATTTGAACTGTGACCAAGTGTTAAGTATACCACTCTAAAGGCTCGAGTAAATCCCACACTGAGCGAAACCGTGTGGAGCAGCCGCAGAGACTTATCCATAGCCAGGAAAGCAATCATTGCAAATGGAGACACTGTGAAGTAAAGCACACACAAATTAAACACATTCACATATAGTCATTCTCACACTTAAGAAAAATGTTAACACTGGAGAAAAGCTGACTTCAGAGATACATTAGAAAAACCTTAAAACCTCACCCAGGTAAAGAAGGACTCTTCTGACTGCAGCAGCAATGTACAATCCTCTGTTCCTCTGCTTAAATGTTTGCATATTAGACATCCCTTTAGGGTACAGGGGATTGAGGAACACCCCTCCAAATACATATGCCCCCTGGATTTCTCTAAGAGCCCAAGAAAGGCAGAAGAGTATGAGGAGAAGGTAACTGACAGGAGACTGAGGTCCTGTAGTCAAGCTGTGGGACTGAGCTGATCCGAAGAAATGATGCAAAACCCCTGCCTCTGCCAACGCCATCAGTAGCAAGCTCAAATACAGCAGAACCTCCCTACAGCCCAGATTCCAGCCAAAGGAAGTTGGAGGAGGAGGTGACAATCCCCCTCTGAGCAATTCACGGCCCCTGAAGGCTGACCTGGAACCTCTGCAGAGTGTGCCAACCTGGCTGAGATCCAGGCTCAGCAGAAATCCCATCGCAGTGGAAAAGAGAACCACAACAAGCGTTGATGGGATGAAGTAATTACACACAGCTATGCCAGCGGATATACCAAACATCAACAGCAGCCTGCAAGACAGTACACATGCACACAAAAACAAAACAATTAAATCAGGACTGATAATAAACAGGTCAATAAAGCACTATCAGTGGGACCCTTTACTTGATTTCCCACTAAAAATGACCACGATATGGAAAAACTGTGTTTTTTGCTCAAATTTCTCTTTTAAACATAGTGAAGTTACTTCACTTATAATTGACGTGCTCATTTTCTCTTTATTCTATAGAAACACGTTTAAATTTCTGTATTTTATTTAGCTTTTACTAAGTGAGCTTTTATTCCACTGCTCCCTTCAAAGGTGACCACAGCAGATCATCTGCCTCCATTTTACCCTATACCTACCATCCTCTTCTGTCACACCAACCTTCAGCACAGACACATACACCATTATAAATTAAAAGCCAGTTTGTATATTTGTTGTTTGTATATATCTCAGGGTACAGAAATTATCCACGTGGCTTTTTCTGTATTACACTAGCTTCAAAAGTGAACAAAATGAATCAATTTTAGTTTGATGTCAGCTAATCATTTCGATGTGTACCTGAGGTTGCTGGACATGGGTGAGCCTCCTAAGCCGAACACAAGAGTCTGCTCCATGCCCCAGAGAAGCAGAGCATCCAGGGGAGGCAGGATGCCAAACGCCCATAGCAGAGGTAGAAAGAGGAACAGCACATGGAGAACCTGGCTGGCCAGTTGGAGCTCTGGGACGGAATCCGAGAACCTGCATCACAGCAAAATATTTGAATTTTTATAACAGCAAAAACAAGGTTCTTTAATTAATAAAATTCTGAATTTTGTTGCTCACCTATCAGCCAAGTCGAAAGCGATGAAAATAAAAATGTAGAGGGGCCGGGTGAGTGGAGTTATCTCATAAGTGTCCTGTGCCTGAAAAGTGGCCGTCTCCGTAGCCGTATTTACAATGAGAGAATACTCAGCTATACACAGTGTCACCCAACTCAGGACAAAGACCACCAAGGATGCACCAATACTGCCATAAAGAGCAGTCAGTCTGCCAAGGAACACATACCATGTCCCAAAGCCACACAGCACCCCAGCTAGCACTGTATGCAGCACCACATTAAGCCCAAACCGCTTTCCAGGAGCAATGAATCGAACTGTCTCTGTGCTGACACAGTGGGTAAATTCCACTTCTTCTTCATCAACCAGGATGTTGGATGCACCGAGCCTCTCTACTGTGCCACTCCTCCGAGTGGCATATAGCGACAGGGCCTGGACACCCGCTGCAACCCCGCACATAAGCATGCCAGAGAGCACGGCAGCATGGAGCTCCTGAAGCAGCTGCAGCTGACTGAGCAGGGTCCCAATGCCCCCAAAAAGCCATGGTGTCAAGAACAAGACTGCCTGATTGACATACACATAAGGTGGGGCACAGTAGCCCAACTTGAAGCGTGGACCCCCCAACACTGTTTGGGGGAAGCGCTTCCAGAAGAACTCTTGCTTGTACTCATTAAGAAGGGGCACATCTGGCCCCATTCTGACCATTCCCAAAAGGGTGGCAGGTCATCTCCACACAGCTGAAGAGTTTCCATTCATCATCATCTCGGGACAGTGAAGAACCCCTGAAATTAGATATAAGTAATAAACAGTAAGTATAGTATACTATAGAGAATGGATGGATGGATGGATTGATTTGGGAATATATTCTTCCAGCTCAGGTAAGCTGTTACTTCTTACAACTACACTACTAATATCAATTTTAAAGTAATTTTCTCTACAACAGCACAGGCACGGGCCAGCTTTTACATCAAGGGAAATCTAATTTTAAAGGTACCATGGCTAATATTATGTGCGGCACAAAAAGAGATGGAAAACCAGAGCCACAGCTACTGAGTTGCCAAGAAAACAAAACACCAAGCAACAGTAGCTTGTGTGTGCGCTTACGTGGGCTAAGCTGCTAGGCTAGCGGGGATATTTACAAGTCTTACTTCATATAATTCAACCAGGTAAAATAAAATTGAGTATTAGGCATCGTTATTGTCCTTTTATTTCAGCTAGCTCTATTATTGTTAGCCAAAGAAGGTAGCAAGTATTTTCAGCTTGACTATGTGCTAGGTTGCTATTATTAACAAGTTAACAGCATGTTGGCCACAGTGTGAGATAAACTTACCGTTAACAGACGAATAGCCAACTGCGGATGGGTTTTGTTTAGTATTTGACGATGTAATGAGGTAATATTATGGAGAAACGGGCGGAAATTGTCAGCATTACCGTTAGCTACCAGCTAACCATTAAAAACCCAGGCAACATCGGCATGATACACAGTCTGATTGCAACCAATGAGAGTAGAGAGAAAAAGAGAGCGGCTCCTCTGATTGGTGAAAACCTATTAATCCCCGCCCATTCAACTCAAGAACTGCCACATACCATGGTCACTGCCACACACACGCAAGAACTATTAATGCAGAAAGAAGCTCGTTTTGGAATAAGGTATTCCCTTTTTCAGGAAAATCTTCATCACCATATATATAGCGTTAAAAACCGACTTCTATAGGCTGATAGATACTGCCAATGATGAAAAACTTGATACATATCAAAACACCTGAAAATTTTTGTAATGCTTAGAAAAACAGGTAATTACAGGTAATTATGTTAATTGGCAACAGGTCATTAAGATCACTGGTTATTTCTTTATTTGCCTTTAGTTTACTAGAAAGTCGCAAAGTCTCCAATTTATTTTATGCAAGCGAGACCTGGCCGAGGTAGTGGTCATATAAAGTCACAAAATATATTTTAAAAATTCCACTAATGCAACATATTTTCTATGATCTCCTTTTTTAAATCTCCCCTTTAAAGACAGGCTTCACAGTGTCTAAATGCAACTACTGCACTCCAACAACATCATCCCTTCATATCAAAGATATGGGGGTTTCAATTTCTGCTGCACTTTGGGATTGCATCCTGATAGGAATAAAAGACTGCTCTAAAGACTGCTCTATTAACGCTAGACTGCAGCTAATCCAGTTTAAAGTGGTACATTGATTGCACTATTCTAAAGTACGGTTAAGTAAAATATTCCTGAATCTTTCAACTGTCCGTGACAGATGTGGACACCCTAATGCCACCCTGGGACATCAGTTTTGACACTGCCATAATTTAGCAGCTTTCTGGTCGAACATTTTCTCTCTTTATCGAGCTGCGTACAGACTGCAGATAACTGCAGACTGTCTCATTGCCATTTTGGGGGAATCTGCCTCACCTCCCTCTTTCAAGTGCTGGCTGAATAACATGGCTTCCTGTTTACACCTCAAAAAAATACGCTGCACTCTCAGTAGCAATGTGTTCGGGATCATTGTCATGTTGAAAACTGAGGTTTTCCAAAGTGAATCAAAATCTGTTAGTCCTTTTTCTGTGCTCATAATACACAGATTTTAACAGGATCCCCAAAACCACTGATTGTAAAGCAGCCCCAAACCATGGCAGAGCCTCCACTGATAGTTGTAGACACTCACTGTTGGACCTCCCTCTGACCTCCTCTGTAGATACTGAGAATTCGAACCTAAAATTTCAAATGTGGATTCATCACTCCATCAGACCAGCTTCCACTGGTTTTCAGTTATAGTGTAATCTGGCATACTTCCTCCTGCCACCCCCTGCACATACGAACCCCTGATCCTGACCACCAAAAATTCAGATTTATGTTTGCACCGTTCCACATCAGGTCTGAGAGTAACACAATTTCAATCCTCTCTGTCTTGCACATATGTGGAATTGACAATAAAGAGACTTTGACTTTTCTCCCCGTTTCTCTTCCTTAAGAATGGCTTCTTGACAGCCACCTCTGAGATCATTTCTGATGTGGTTCAGTGAGCAGCACATTGGCTAAATGCATCTCTTGGGTTCTGTGTCAGGTCTTTGCTCAATTTTTACTTTTTCTTAAGGACATGACTTCCACATGTAGAGCTTTTTAAGGTCTTGCACTTCTTTTGTCCTTGGCTCGTCCAGTTTCTGAAAATTATTTAAGGACAGTCTGCACGCCATGCTGAAGTGCAAACTGTCAAACTGTATTTTCATATAATCAGTTTAAAAAATGGAACAAATTATGTGTTTTTATTATAAGTTCCTAATCACAAAGTCCCTAAATATGAAATTAAATGTTTTTTCTTTATTACATTATGTGCTATATACAGTACAAGTAAACATCTGTGTGCTGGCTATATTCAAATTTGTCGACTGATAAAGACATTAGAGGCCTTGTATTGACAAAACTAGCATCAAATTCATTCAGGTGTGAAAGAACAAAGAAAAGAAATTCCAGTTTCAACAGATGAGACTTTTATTGTTTCCACTATTTTCAGTTAGGGTTTAAAATAATTCACAAATCATTGTTATTTGTTTTTATTTAAACAGTGTCCCATCTTTTTTTCATAAATGCCACCTACCACATCATTTCAGACTGGGATGGTTTTGTGACATCACCTTTATTACAAACCAGATAAAATACAGATAACACTCAGATTAAATAAAGGGGTTTACCGCTCTGACTTGCTTTCCCCCAAACAATGAAAGGACCATTCTTCCTCGCAATTATAATTACATCAAATGTCACATCCCGTGGGTTTGTTTATCGTCTTTATCTAAAATAATTTTTCATCTTGGCACTTCCCAGTGTCTTTAAATCCAAATTCTAAAGCGCTTAGTCGACCCTAATAACCGACAAGGGATTAAGAATATTAATATTGCATTCTAAATCCTTGTTATCGTGTTCTTAACACAAAAAGCGCAAATCCAAGCAAGTATTTTATATCAATATAATGAAAGTGATTGTGGAAAAGTGTCTGCCTTTCTGATTTGCTTATAAAGAAGCAGGGCAACAAGGAGGATCATGAGGCAATCACTAAAAAGGCCAAAATATGAACACAAAGAAAGATAACAATCGGGGTCAAAGGAGATTAAATTGTTGTTGCTGTTGTTGTTCAGTGGGGCCCTGGGGATGAGGGTGGGCAGGAGGTCGTGTTTCCTTGTCATCTTCAAAAAAAAAAAAGCAATTTCTATTCTGCGTAGGACACAATAAACCATAACAACAGAAAAACCCATCAATAACGACAACATGCACTGCACCTTGTAATCCTCCCATAGCACCATGTACTTAAAGTCACTGCTGTGTGTTTGTTAAAGCCCTCTGGTGAAGAATATCCACTTGAATTAACACTTAAGCCATTAAAAGAGAAACACGTTGCAAAGTGTATGAAATATGAAAGGCTGATGCAGCGCTGACAAAGCTCTGAAAATTGATTCCTGATAAATTTGCAAGAAAATTGCGTATTCCTCTGTTGTTTGGCTGTTCTGTCAACTTGTTTTTGCCATTTCAACCAAGTAATAGGCTTTGCGTGATTAAAATAATGTTATAAATGACACACAAGTTCAATAATGTTATAAATGACACATGATTCCTGAAATGAAAAGCAGTTAAGATTTAATGCCTCTGTGATGCGGGCTCTCATCCAAAATGTCTGCACAAAATAAAAGCATTTTCCTTTTCATTCAAACTGTCACTCTCACGCCATTCTTTTCTCTGTATTTTAAGCCTCTCGCCAGTCACAATTTATTCGACAGGAAACAAATTACAGGCAAATAACAAGCGACAGCAATAACTCAATGACAGATTTCAAGAGAACCAATATGTCAAGATGGAGGATGTATTTGTAAGGATAAAATGAACTTGGGACATAATATGCACCTTTTGAGCACAAAATAATCTTCCTTGATGACTTGCAGTTGGTTGTGAATTGCAAGTTCATTTTTTCACAAAAGCAATTTCAACTCAAGTGATGATGTTGATGAAATTGTAGCCCCTATCAAAGCACTCGTAAAGTTAATACAGGCTGGTGAATGTGTAATGCATGTGGAGTGTAATGTTGCTCATCCGTTACACGTACGGCGCTTCTTCGGCGAGCGCTGCACAACACGCAGCGTTAACCTCACCATCAAACATCAATCAGTGTCGTCGCCCCTCTGACTTCACCCCCAACACTTGAACCTGAGTAGGTAGCCGTGAAAACACGGTCCATTCAGCAATTATTCACAGAGTCTTGGGCTAATGGTGCTCCGAATGCACAGGCACAGCAAATGTAGGAAGTTAGTGGACCAGCAGTAATGGCCCCATACAGAGCATGTGTTTTTCTGTGCGTGTGCGTGTGTGCATGTGTGATGAGGTTTCTAGAGGGGGAGGGCAGGCATCATCTATAACTGATTCACAACAAGCTCAAACATGTCTAATTCTGAACCCAGATTACAACTGCAGAGGCCAACTCACTTCCCCCTACTCCACCCCTCGCTCTCACTCTCTGCGTCTCTTCTTCCTCTCCCTCTCGGTCACTCCCGCCTGAGCCGGGCTCCATATCAGGCAGATGAAAACAGAACCTGTCACATTCCATCCCATTAAACCAGCAACAAACCATGTGGTCTCCTCACATGGAGCAGCAGAGAGAGGGAGAGGGAGAGATTGAGGGAGCAGTGCATCTGGGTTCACTCAGAAGTGATGAATTATTCACAGTCTTTATGCTAATGTCATTTTAATGTTACAAACACTGAAAGATATGCAGATATGAGACACACTGTGCAAAGTGGCACGCTCACTATAAGCTTACACCGCACACAACAGAATTAGAAATATATATATATAACATCCATACTGCACATACTGTACTCAAATATAAAATGTGTAATTATCCTCTGCAATACCTAATGCATTAGAGCACTCACACTGAGTCCCCAAATCTCTGCTGTGCCTTTTTTTTTTCTAATCAGCTGCCATTTGATGTCAGGCAGAGCAGGGTAATGACAGTGCACTCACTTGTGCAGTCATTAGCCCCGCTTAATGCTGGGAATTAACACAAATTAAGTGAAGTTAAGTACATGCATTAGGGGAGCTTGTTTGGGGAGAGCTTTTCTCTTTTTCTGCACACAGGAAGAGAGAGACACAAAACTGAAGCGCAAATATCCTCCTTCAACTCATAGATGACCACATGTCGGGTCAAAATTCACCGAGGAGTGATTAGCAGTGTTAATGGAGCTCTAAGGACACCTAGTGGTCATGTTAACGCCACTGATGCATAAAACGCTGCAGTGAACATTGTGTAAACTGGTGTTTTCACAATCATATTCTTCAGTGAAATCTCTCCCATATTTTGTTATGAAAAAGTTGCTAGGCTGCACAGTGACTATAAAGCACAGAAGCTTCTCAACATTATATTTCTAAAGTTTATTAGATGGGAATGAGTGTTTTAGGATTTTTTTCATTGCAGTAAAATGTCTATCACACCGCATAATACGAGCCCCATGTGCCATGTTCAGACTTGTATTTTTGTTAACTGCGGGACCACTAGATTAAGCCAACAGAAAAACAGGAAGAATATATTTTAATGCTCTGCTGAGCTAGCATCATAAACACCAAGTGGAGTAGGTTCATTACAACACAGGAGATTTGCCCGTTAGAGACGAAACTGCTGTGGGCTTTTCGAAAAGAGGCTAACATGATGAAACTGACAATCTCTGAAATCCATTTGGACCTTATTCAAGATTACATCTTTATCTGAGTGACTGCAGATTATTGTCCACAGAGAGGTGTGCTAAAGCTGGATTATCCACTTGTTGGGGATGCATCTGACCCGATGGATGCAGCATGCCAGCCTCACACGCCCTTACATCTGTGTGTGTTTTTTTCACTTTTTTTTTTTTGTTGCAAATGACAAGATAGCAGTCAAAATAGCACCAAAACCTCTCATCCTCAGATTACCATGGTTAGTGATCCACATATGTAGATAAAAAAATGACGTCTCAGTCTTTATATATGGATCTGAAAGGAATGCACTACATGCCCACCTAAATAACCTAATTTAGATCAAAGTAACTAAAAGAGCTGCAAATATAATTTATTAAAACTTACAAAATGCCACCATTAAGATATAAAGCACATTAATGTCATTAATTTCACATCAAGACATAAAAGCATAGCTGCCACATGTGTTCGCCCCTTGTTTCACCTCTTCTTGCGCCTACATGGGTGGAGGTTTATTGCCATTTGGGAATCTGGAAAACAGCAAGTGTAAACAAACTCACTCTTTAAAAACAGTTTTCCAACAGGAAAAAATAAATCTGATCTAAACAGTTCAGTATTTTTTTTTTTTTTAACCAACCTGCTGTGTCTCTCTCTCTCCCTATTTTCCTTTGGGG
>VOQJ01033488.1:3003-34645 GCA_015052665.1 Apistogramma diplotaenia | reverse complement strand
ACAGGAAAAAATAAATCTGATCTAAACAGTTCAGTATTTTATTTTATTTTTTAACCAACCTGCTGTCTTGCTCTTGCTGCCTGTTCCCATGAGGGAGGTGACCTGCGGTCGGAAAGCTGCTTCCCGATCTTCGGTTGTGTCTGAAGTAAATATCAGTTTGGTCACTTCGAGCAACACTGCCGTGCTTGTGCTTTTTACCTGAGTGGGAAATTAATACAGGAGTGAGAGTGTCTGCTGTAATGTAAGATATCACCGAAACGTCTGTCATTCTTATTGTGACAGAGCATGAAGGACAACAACTATTCGCTCTATATAAAAAGTTACACATGCCAATTGAAAGCGTGGTATTTTCCCATCAAGAAGGAATACAAACCCAATTCCAAAGAAGCTAGGACACTGTGTAACGTAAAATATTAACTGTATTTTATTCACAGCAGAACCCAGAAAATATATCACGTTGAAATGAGAAAATGTACCATCTTAAGAAAAAACTGACTTTGAATTTGATGGCAGCAATAAATCGAAAAAAAAAAGTTTGAACAAAGGCAACAAAAGCCTGTAAAAGTAAGCGGTACAAAGAAGAAACAGCTGGAGGACCATTTTGCAGCTAATTAGGTTAATTGGTAACACTAACACGATTGGGTATAAATCAGAGGTTCACCAACCGACAAAAACTGTTTCTACGAAGTGTGGAAAAATTTCATAATCATTTCCTCAACAAAGAATTTACAGGAGCTCGAATATCTCATCTACAGTACAGAAAATCCAGAGAAATCTCTGCACACAAGGAACAAGGCTAAAAAGCAATACTGCATGTCCATCGGGCCCTCAGGCGGCACTGCATTAAAAACAGGAATGATCCTGTCATGGAAATCACTGCATGCTCAGGAACACTTCCAGAAATCACTGTCTGTGAACCGTGCCATCCACAAACACAGGTTAAAGCTCTCTCAAGCAAACAAGAAGCCATACGTCAACATGATCCCTCTGGCATCAATAAAGTTAATCTCACTGTCTTATTCTTAAGATGTGAGTTCATGAGATTTGCATATTGCTACATTTTATTTTTGTTTACACTTTACACAGTGTCCCAACTTTTTTGGATTTGGGTTTGTATGTTATACTCACTTTTGCACGTGTAATGGTCTTCGTCTACATTATTTTGCAGGACATTGTGCACATGCGTCGCATTCTGCGGTCCTCCGCTTACACTCATTACTCTTAGAGTGGTGTTGTAGCGCATGAGGGGTAGCAGTCCAGGTAGGTTAATTTCACTTGTAGAGACGGGAGCTCCGGGATGTTGGGAGTATATCTTTAAAATAAAGTTTTGAAAAAGGGGAGAAAACAGAATGATGTCAAATATCTTTGTCCTCACTAGTATATGTATCTTAAATCTGAAACATTGCTTTTCTATGTCTGCTGCTTTCCATGCAATGTGTCTACTCCACCCCACACACTTGCCAGGCAGATTGGTGATTCGATTGCTTGCTGTTCCACATATATAAGCATCTTATAGGGCAACAGTAATTACTATGCATACATAACAACATTTAAATTCAAGCAAAGACAGCTACAGGCGCAGATTGAGAGTGACAACTCAGATGGCATTCATGAGAGTCAAAAGAGGAAGGGCTGTGTTTGTGTTTTTAATGAGAAAACCCAGGATCCCTGCTCATTTCCATACTTACGTCTAACAAGCAGAGGGGGGTCGTGTTGACCTGGCTAATAGGGGGTAAATCCACTGGTGCATTATCGGCCGGGCACATTTCATCTAATCAGCAGGATGATGCTAGCAGGCTTAGGCTGCTTTTAATTCAGAGCTGCAGGAGAATTACTGCCCTGGTTCCTCAGTACATGAACATTTAAATCAGTCATACTGAAAGAGTTTGATCCAGGATTTTCATTCAGGGTAGCTGTGGTTTGGATGCTGGCATTTTGACTCCTTCAGCTGGGCTCCATCTTATATGATGAGGCCCATTATGGCATTTTGCACATGTGGCATTGTCTTCATTTATGCGTTTGTAATTCAGCCATAATAAAAATGCAAGTGAAACACAATAGGAGAGGGTGGGGGTAGTTGATATCTCACCTAAAGTAACCTTATATGTATTTGTTAAAAATACATACACACATATTTGCTTGACTTAGGTGTGTGTGTGTAGTGCAGCAACAATTCTGCAAAGTCTGTAGTCAAGAGCATAAGAGAGTGCCCTCCACCACTCTCAGAAGCCAAACAGAGGAACAGACTTGCTGGCCTACATGTAAAAGCATATGTTTTGAAAAATATTGATTAGTTTATAAAATTCCCATCATTTGTAACCCTCCAGTTTTTGATAAAAAATTAGAGCAACATGTAAATAGCTGCTACGACCCTGTTTATCACACTGAGTATGCATTATATGTTCTCACTAATGGATCAGCATTAATGAGTTCAACCCTGGTCCTTTCCTCCAGAGTGATGTCCACTCCATCTAGCACCTGTAACTGGGACAGGTGCAGAACCACCGCTGGTCTGTGATGAGAATTACGTGCCACCTGAAAAGATTTTATAAAACAAAACAAAAAAAGACAAGAAAACATTTTATTAAACAGTTTAGTTATCAGACACTCCTCAACATATTAAAATATTCATGTTGGAGATTAACACAGTCTGCCTTGAGACATCTGGGATAAATATGATGCTATGTGGCTCCCGGCATGTTTCCAGCAGCTATTCTAGTGACCCAGCTGACAGCAGCACACAGGCCCCTTCCCAGCTGAGGGCACCCTCTATGCCAGGGTATAAACCCAGCCTGTCCAGCCATAGAACTGCCTGTTCCTGCAGGACACTTCTGCTTTGATGAGGTAGTGAGTGCATGCCAGTGGATGTCAGTTGAAGAGGGGGAGACAGACTTTGGCTAGGGAACATAGCTAAAGGATCTCATGCGGTCAACAGCAGGAGGTATTGTCTCCAGGGTGGCTGTTGGCCTCTACCCCCTGGCAGGATTAACCCCACCACCACCACCCCCATCACATGGGAACAGAAGGGGGATGAGATCGAGCAGTAAAGAGGCTACCGCAGCTGAGCATTACCCTATGGACAACAGAGAGGCCCTGGGCTGCCGGCTCTGCTAAGGCCTGATCCATGAGCTCCAGATGGGTGATGTAACAGGGCCAATAGCGCCCGGCCATTTGGTCAACAAATTTGTCTCTGATGCCAGCCAGTTTGAGGCACAGCAGACGGTTCATCGTGTAATCACTTAATTTGGAACCATAGAATTACACTGTGTTAGCGTATCGGATTGTGAAAGTGAGAACTCAGCATGTGAGTGTGCTTTTGATGATTTGCTTAAGAGATCTTGAGTTCAAAGTGTCTTGTGACTGACAGCAAGTGGATTCAAATCACTATGCAGGCAAACAAAAAAACAAACACCTAATTGGGTTTAATGGACAAACTGCCTATAAAACTCGGTGACACTCACAGGATTGCCGGCAACAGAGAGCTCCATCAGTGAGGGGAGGACTTCTAATTTGTCAAGCTCTGCGATGTCCTAGAAAAAGTAGAGAAACAAAGATTATTTCAAGTACTTTTTATTCATTAACCCTCATTTAGCCATTCTCTTCACACTGCTATGTGTTGATAACAGAGGCATTTGCATCAAGGCTGAACCTTTCATAATTTTGGTGTGGGCAGGATGGAAGCAGCTGATGGGAGAGATTACATGTGTGAGCCCTCATTAATCTCATGAGAGACTTTGGGCACGCAACAGGCCAGGGGGGTGTTTTCTCTCATTCCCAGCTTTATACTCGGACTTGGCTGCGATTCAAAGACGCCCCCACTGTGAGGACTAATGCTCTGGATGATTGCTGTATTCCCATGTCTTAATTGAATGCGTGAAAACATTAAAGAAGTGATGGGAAGAAGGAACTGGCAACAAAAGTGCAAATCACTCGCTCCGTGTGAGGAGATGCAGACCGAGAAGCTGATTACACGTTGTCCTGATTGTTCCCCCTGATTCTTTATACACACGGCCGTGACCTTCAATCAAACTTGATTCTCCTTAATGCGACCCCTTGCATGCCACAGTGGGTAGTAATGACTCATGATTACTATACTTCAAGTCTTACTTTGCAAATGTAGGGAAAAGAAATCCTGCTGCACAGTGAACAAAATACATCTGACAAGTTGGTAGTAAATCAAAAACTGCACAAAAGATGGCTGTGACCTCAGCGATGACCTCAAGAAATCACTGCGTTCTGAGTTATTCAGGTAGTTTAATTGAATATGCCGTTTCATTAAAAATGCCACTTATATTCTCAACTTTTCATTAAAATTGTGAATATAAACAAAAAAATCTAGCATGTGAGGAAGCTTCAGCTGCTGAGTGTGAATACCTGCAGCTTGTTCGTGTCGAGGAAGAGCTTGCGAAGCTCAGTCAGAGGATCGAGATGGTTCAGCTCCCGGATGCGGTTTTCTGCAAGGTGCAGTTCTAGTAGGACAGTCTGGGCTGTGAAAGAGTTCTTGCTTAGAGCTTTAATCCGATTTCTGCTCAACACAAGTTCTCTGAGCTGATGAAGCCCTTCCAAGCCTTCCACTTGGCTGATCTCATTGCCTGTTGAGAGACCAAATGTTAGAAAAACAAAGGAAAGACATCTCAATATCAGTATCCTAATATAGGCTATATACTACAGTAAATTCCACACTCTAAAGATTATAGAAGGTAGAGTTTTAGGGGCATGTAAACATTTTTTGGGGGGTATTTCTTGTTTGACTCTGCTGTAACAGCACTGAAATTACAAACCCAGCTTCCAAAGGTTTCTAAGAAAAGTATGTTTGGCTTTGTAGCACAAATCACCCCGGCAAAGCAAAACTCAATCAAAAGCCATCAAAACTGTTGAAAAGAAAGTCAATCATTCTTTTCTTCAAGTCTCATCCCCCACCTGGCCATAGGTCTACAGGGGAGACTCTGCTCTTTGCGCTTGCCTTTTCACAGGCTCTATACAGTGCACTTTTAATCGGATTCGAGAGAAAGGAGTGGCAACGTCGACCATACATACCTTCAAGGAAGAGTGCTTTAAGATTGGTGAGCCTGCTGAGCTGCAGATTGGCCATATTGGAGATGCCATTGTGACTCAAATGAAGCACCTCCAGGCATCCCATCAGTGGCTCCAGGCTGCCAGTGGAGCCAGTATCCCTTA
This sequence comes from Apistogramma diplotaenia, assembly GCA_015052665.1. NCBI lineage: Eukaryota > Metazoa > Chordata > Actinopteri > Cichliformes > Cichlidae > Apistogramma > Apistogramma diplotaenia. The sequence goes on along the minus strand of VOQJ01033488.1, from coordinate 29,467 downwards.
AACACAATGAGAGAAAGACCGCTTGAAACCTCTGTGGTTAAACGAGCACCTCGTTCTCCCTCCCGCTGCCACGTATAACTGGTCAGACCTCACAGGTGCAGACCACCTCAAGTGCAACCACAGTCTGGGCACACAATGGGACGACTTTCCCAGCACCTCTTGTGTACCGGTTTGTTTTCTACACACCAAACATTTAATTTAAAGATTATATTCATCTGCAGACTAAAGATGTTTAACTGTTTACAGTAGACATTACATCGAGAGAATTGTTTTTTTTTTTCAATTACTGTTTTAATTTAAATTGCAACAATTTCTTGAAATTGTGGCTGCAAATAAATTCTTCCATTTGTCAACAACCTCTGTTAAATTTAAGGCAGCTCATACATTGGCTGGTCAGTGCTGCCCCCTCATGGTTAGAGTGCACAAACTCCCTTTGCAGTAATGTAAAAAGAAGCTTGTTTTGTGCATAAAATACATTATATTACAAATTTTAAAAAAACGAATTATATTGTATTACCTGCTGGCTTTGGATATGCTCTGCTGGCTGTAGCCACTGGACGGGACTTTGTTGTACAGTATCTGTCTGCTTGTCAAATGAGCCTGAGTCTTCTGCCTGGGCAGAATTGACTCAATGTGGTTGTAATTGAGACACAGAGCCTACAAAGAATACAAAATAAAATTACTTCTTCTTCTTTCTTTGTCTTTCTGACCAATGTGTTGGCATTTGGTGCAATCTGTACTTTGACGTTGGGCAGGTGAATGAGGCCTGAGAAGGACGTGAGGTTGCTGTGCTCTAAGTTGATACAGTGCAGGTTACGAAAGAGCTCTGGTGGAGACAGATCGACTATCCTGTGGGAAGGAAAGTGGACTTTTTGAGGCTCTATCTTTCAGCACAATTAACATTCTCAAGCAAATTTGTAAGCATATGTTTTTTTAATCTATTACCTAATGGCGCAAGATTGTAGGTTTAGGTGTGTGATTTCTGTGTAGTTTGTGTGACCCAGTTTCTCTGCCACTGTGTCAGTGGTTAGTCTTCCCATAAACATATTCTTTGCACTCTCACACTCACTGACATCCTATAGAAAACAGAAAAGAAGAGTAATTACGAAATACTTTAAATAACCCATGAAAAATATGAGAGGTTTTTAGCTCGTACCACTGCAATTCCATCCAGAGCTTTGAGGAAGGGGAGATGAAACACTACATATATTCGATAGTTTTCCAGTTTTTTCACTAAAGGATTCCCGTAGAGATCCAGAATGATGAGGTTTGTCAATTCCTGAGAGAGAAATGGTCACATAAGCTTGCACAATACAATATAATGTGTTTCAGTTTCTGGTCTGGCTTTAGGTTCGAATTAGATCCTCACTTTCAGATAGTAGATGTCTCTTGACGTGGAGATCTGGTTGCTGCCGATGTAGAGTTCAAGGAGCGACCGAAGTCTCCGGATGCCATGAAGGGAAGCGATACAGTTGTTCTCGGCTGACAAAAAGGACAGGCTGGACAGCTGGTCGAGAGCTGGGATGTCCAGGCTTGTTAGCTGATTCCCGTCTACGCTCAGTTTATTTAAGCAATGCAGTTGTGTGAGGCCTAAAGAAACAGCGAGCGACGACAGACGCAGGAACAATGACGGCGCTGTGCTACAGTATGTGTGATTTCTCATTGTTAAGCGGAGATTGTGGCTGACCGTTCAGCGTGCTGATGTTGTTGTTGTTTAGGGACAATTCTTCCAGCTTCAGGCAGTTGTCAAGACCCTCGACTTTCGAGATCTCGTTATCGTCAAAGGAGGCCCAGCGCAGGTTCACCAGCTTACTCAGATTGATCAGCCTGGAAATCCTCTGGTTGTCAAGGTTCAAGGTGGTGATCTGCTCAAAATTTGATAGACATTAAAGATAACACATTAAAAAAAATGAAGACAAGATTGCATACAGTATTTTACAGTTACATCATCCTTTACAATCCCTTCTTTACTGAGAAGCCTAGACACCGAAGCTCACCTTTGCAGTCCAGTCTGACTCCAGTTCTTTACCGAGGCCCCAGGCTGCTGGACTCGAATGATACAAGAGCTGGGCTGTTGACAGCAGACTGAGACTGCGGGGACGGCCGCTGTCGGTATGAGAGTGTGCCAGAAGAGATGCCTGCAAGCAGTGTCAACAAGTCTGATAGAAATACCATACCACACATGAAACATTTACTTTAATCAGTTACCTCTGTATTTGTTCATATACAAGATGTCTCTTTACACAGATGAGCTCAACCAAATAAAATGCAGCATATTGTCATGTTCTTATTTGGCAAAAGCTCAGCAATAAAGCTGTGTAGTCTCTCAAGCCCTGCATTTAGGCTCCAATTTCTGCCTGCGACACAGCCCGTCCTTGACAGTATATAAGAAGAAATATAGGCAAAATCTTAACCTGGTTAATTTTGGAGCCAGCAGCCTTCTGAACAGCTTCTGCAGCCTCTTCCTCTCTTACCAGCACATCATCAAGGTGTGTGAGGGTCCTGAGACGGCCAAGTATGGTCATTCTGACTGCCTCTGGCTGGTAGAAGGACAACATCTTCACTCCTACATGTCCAGTTACAGTAGTATAGTACGCAGCATGCACACAGATACATATTCTGTACATTCTGAATATATAGTACTACTGAGCTTCAACCTGTGACTATTAAGATTTATTGCCAATTTTGATCACAGCACACACCCTCTTCCAAGGATTGTATCGGGTGTCCAGCTTCAGCAGAGCAGGTGTGTGTTTACTGAGCACAGCTGTATCCTCTCTGGCCTTGGTCAACTTGTTCCAGCGCACATCGAGTTGTTTGAGCTGTCCCAGCCCCCGCAGGCCTTCGAGAGTAACCAGGTGGTTAAAGCTAGCGTCCAAAAACTCAAGGTTTGGCTGTAGTTTTGTTAAAAGAGCACGTGTTAGCGGGTCCCACTTATGGTTATGCAACCACTATTCAATTTCAGTGAATAATAGAGAGGTACATCATTTATAAAACGTAACATCATTTGACTTTAAACATGCTCTTAACTTTAAACTTAACATGATTTTGTATTACCATATGAGAAATGTCATCAAGCTGTGTGAACTCATTGAAGCTGATGGTAAGATGCCGTAGAACCGTGAGGCTGGAAATCTCCTTTATTTTATTCAGACTGTTGCCATGAAGGTTAAGCACCTGGAGAGTCAATGCATCAATGATGGTTCAAAATGAAATGAAACAGCTTCAAATTGAACCTTTTATTTAAAACGCTTACTGTGATTTGACTGAGGACGTTGGCTCTGGCAACACTAAGCAGAATTTTATCATCCAAGCTCAATAATCTGGGCTGAGGTTTCAGCACAGGCTCCATGTTGAGGACGTCTTTGTCCAGAGCAATATGATTGGAAAGTGTAGCATCTCTGTCTGTGCTATGGCTCAGCAGTGTAGGTTTGTCATTATTCTAGATGAGGCAAATCAAAATGTTCAAATCATGTACTGCCAGTAGATTGTAAATATTGAAAAATAAATATCTAAAACCTCAAATGAGAACAATGGTGTCAACGGTAACAGTTAAAGGGAAAACATGCACTAATTTACCTGAGTGATGTATTCATAATATATGATGTACTCGGGCAGGACAAACTCAGAGTCAAACACAAACCACTGCCTCCGGCAGAGGCTGCACTCAGGACCAGCGTGTGTTTTGTTGGAGCAGGGTCTTTCTGAATGAAAAACACACAGCGATGTAAAAATATCAAAGGGTGCAAAGAAACAAACAAAAAAGTAACTGTTATCGTCCGAGTTAATTCAGTGAATACCTTCATTCGCTGCAGATCTGTGCTTTGTGTCCACATTGCGATACACAGAGTAAACTTTGGGATAATTGCTTCTGTCAGCTGGTTCTCCGTCTCGGATAGGCATGCTGTTACCCACGAACGCTTTGGAAACAATAACCTGCCCTAAATGCAAAAAAGCATCAACATTTTAGCTTTTCAGAAAAAAAAAAGAGAAAGAACTGATGGTCTCAGCAAATGTGTGCACGAGAACATAATGGAATGCATAAAATGAACTCACCGTGCCTGAAGGGCATCGTATCCATGCTGTGCTTAGGATCACCTTGGCGGGCCTGCCGAAGTGCATACTCAATTCTGGGCTGCTCGCTCACACTTAAGCTATTGGATAAAAGTATAGCACCGTCTTTCTCCATGGCCTAATTTAGAGAGTCATCGTGTAAATGTGAAAATGAGAATTTATGTGAGAATAAGACAAATAAAACAGATCCTTCTGTAACCCTGATGTGGTTATTTCTGGATACATACACAAGTCAGGCACATGTACCGTTCCACACTAACAGGAATTTCCTTCCTTTTGGTAGTCATTGCAATCAGCTTGATAAATGAACATAATTTCTATTACACATATCATTTATTGCACTGTGTGCAAGTATAAAGTCACAAGTAGAGTGATTAACTGACTAATGCATGGCTAATTAGCTTCAATTATTCCCATAATTGTCAGTGCTATAAATGTGTGTGACTGGAGTGAGTGTATCCTTTCTGGTATTACACACACCTTTTGCTGCTGTGTTGTTTTGAAGCCTTCCTCTAGAATATGCAAAGTTTCATCCTTCTCACATTTTTCAGGGTCACCTACATAGAATAAATACTCCAGCTGACGTCTGTAACTCCTGCTTTAAAAAGATCTGTGTTACAGTATTAAGCACAACATAGCCATTAAAACCTGTTTATCACTTGTTTGGTGACTTACTGGGAAGATAAATCTTCGCTGGCTAGCAAACCATGCAGCTTGTCCTCAAAGCAAAGCCTTAATGCACTGTTGTGGATGCGAATAACTCTGTCAACCTTAATGTCAGTGATGCCATACATTCTGTAGTCTGGAGGAGAGAAGCGGGAAAGCAGGAGGTCACAACACGATTTAAACCTGTTGGTCAGAGCAAAAAAAAAAGGAGGATATATTTCCCATCTGTAACTGTGAATTACACTGTAATTACAATGGATAGTATAGAATACCAGAGAGTACCAAGGATCTGCGGAGCAGCCCTCCTCCAAACGGATATTTCCAACACTTTCTAGCTCCATCAGTAGGAACTGCACTGTGTATTCCTTCCTGCTGGTGGCTTGGGCCAAATCACACTCGTACCAGAAGTCAATCCTGAATATAAGATAAATAATGCAGATATTTACAGACTGTAATTACAGTGTAATTTAATCTTCTGTGTTGTCCTCAAGAAGATCAAATTGCACAACACAAATAAGACATTGTCTCTGTATTTCATCAAATATGCATACTCACTCATCCAGCCTCCTGGCCCATAGTTTCAGTCGTTCCCTAAGCGCTTCAGTTTTAGCAAGTATTTTGTGCTCCACAGCTGGATCCTGACTGATGTCACTGGCTGATTCATTTCTTTCTGCTAAGCCTTCATCCAGGTGGGGCTGCCCTCCCGGTATGTTCTCGGACATGCAGACAGGCTTCTTGCAACTAACCAGCACCACGGAGAGCTCACGTTCAAGCTGGAAATGCATCCAAATTAAAATTGTTCTACACAAACAAACAGCTGAATTATTTTTAAAGCTGCTACAAAAAAAATGAGGTGTACATACACACTTAAGGGCATGAGTGAGAGTCCTGATGCATTCTTCGGGTAACTGTGAAAGAGTTTTCTTCCTCTCTATCAGACTAAGCTGGGCCTCTACTAGGTTCCTCTGAGCTGTACGTACACGCATATTGTAGTACATAATTTTTTTTGTCACTGCAGACTAAAAGAAAAAAAAACTCTTATTTCAGGCTAAAAATAAGTAACAGGTCAGCATCAAGTATAATTGTTAAATACCTTTAGAAAAACAAAAATATCAAATGTGGCAAAATAATCAAAGAAAAAGAATATGTTGGCAGTGCTATAATGGATTTAACCTCAGCTGCTTCCTTGATTTGCTTGCTGGAGACGTCATAGATGTCGAGTCGCTGGAGACTTGGCACGTGGTAAAGAATGTGTGTGTCATAGTTACAAAGGAGACACACCGGGTTTGGGGTCGACGTGGGGTCTTTCAGTGCTAACTCGCTGAGACGGGGTAGACGGGAAAGCTGAGCCAGCTCCTGTCACGGCAACAGAACACACGGGTGAGATTTTAATGCACTCAACGGGCAGATCCCAGCTTATATCACCAGTCTCATTTGTTCATCTCTTACAGGTCCCAAAGTCACGCCTCAAACAGAAAAGGTGACAGAGCCTTTCCAGTCGCTGTGACATGTTGTGGAATCAGTTACTGCTTATTAACAATTATAAAGAAACTATGCATTAAATGAACTGTAAACTGAAATGGAAGTTTCAATCTTACAATGACACCGAAATCAACAACACACCATTTTGAATCTACCACATCTAATCTCCTCTACATTCCCTAAGAAAGAAACGTCACATTGTACAGGGATGGGGGGTTGGGGGGTTGAATGGCGATAACTGTATTCTTTGAAGCCAAGCTGGGTGCAGAGAAAAGGTGGAGATCTGAGGTGTTGCATCAATCAAAGCAGAATCCACAAAACTTTTTCTGCGTTTCTTGACAAAAATGACCTTGAACAAACAATGACGGGTGTAATTTGAATGGGCCTGTCAGCTACAGCATAAAATGTACACTATAAAACTGCCAATTAAAAAAAAACAAAACAAAACTACAGTCTTTTAGGAATGCATATCACTAAACATAGAATGGAAAAAAATGTAATTATGTTGCCTAATACCTGAAGGTCTTGTTCAGACAGCCTGTTTTTGTAATGACTGAAAATCTAAATAGGCCCAGACCCCAACATTTCACAAGAATTCAAAAATGCCCTTTGTCAAACTACAATTATTAATAAGATAATAAGCTGGGTTATGGGTAAAGGTGGACCGCGGGAGTGAGATCTGAGGTCTTAAACCAATCAAAGGCAGAGGCACGAAACCTTTTGTGCTTCCTATCAAAATGACCTTGAAAAAATCAATAACCAGTGTGCTCTGAAAGGGCTTCTGAGCTGAAGCATGTCTAAAATGTATAACTAACACAAACCTGCACATTAAAAAAACCTCTTAGACTGTCTCCTAAGATATATTATTTCAATAAATGCATTCATGAATGTATATAATTGAATGTGGAATGGCAAAAAAATTAAAATTATGCTGCTCAATGCCTCAATAAAGGTCTTGTGTTGCATGCCTGTTGTTGAAATGATTGAAAATGTGAACTAGCCGAGACCCCGACATTCTCCCAAGAATTTAGAAATGCCCCTTTGTCAGACCAAGGATTTTAATAAGATTTTACAAAATAAGTAAGAAAAGCTTTTAGAGAAAGTATTTCAAAAGCATGTTTTCATTTTTAATCTTACCTTAAAGGAGCTGATCTTGTTTCCAGACAGACTGAGTTTCTGAAGGTTGACATTAGGATCAAGGCTGTGCCCTTAGAAGAAGTTAAAAATTATTTGATTGCCATTATTATTATTTTTCACATAGCTCACTGAGTCGCCATCAAACTGAACTCAAATTACTCTGAAAACATACCAATCTTTTCAATAATGTTGTCAGCAAGGTTTAGTTCTTTAAGATTTAGAAGTGTGTCCAACCCCTTTAAGAGAGAGCGAGAGAGAAAAAATGAATCTACATGCTAAGACACGCAAAAACACTGTTTTTATGAACTGCTATGTTAAGTTACAGTACCGCTGCATCCAAGAATCAAGACTCTAAATTTTTTTTTAAAGTTTTGAGCAATATTTTTTGGACATTGGCTGATTGTTCACTCTTTTTTTGAGTCCTGTCCTTGAACCTGACCATTTCCACAGGAACGGTTTTCAGTTTGCTTGTGATCCATCTACTGTTCACTGAAGCTTTATCAGAAATGCTCTCAATGGAAGGGCTGCTGTCCAGAAGCCATTCTTAAGGAAGGGGAAACAGGGAGAAAAGGCTGAGGTATGCCAGATTACACAAGAACTGGACTGATAATCAGCAGAAACAAGTCTGATGAGATGATGAATCCAAATCTGATATTTTTGGCTCGAACTGTCAGCGATATGTAGAGAGGTACAAGTGTGAGCGTCTACAGTGTCTACGCTGGGGGCTCTGTCATGGTTTGGGGGTGCCAAGGATCTCGTCAAAACTGATGGAATTATGAATGCAGAAAAGTCCCACCAGAGTCTGATCCACCATTCAAGACCATCTGGAAAGCATCTGATTGGCAACAGCTTCGTTTTTAAGCAATGACTGCAAACACAATGCTAATGCAGTAACAGCATACCTGGTCAAACCAAGATGGTCATACCAAAACTAACTTTCAAGCTTGTTATATCTGTACAAATTGTTTTTGCCTTGTGCACTCCATCCATCTCTGCACCTATTTCCAATTTGCCTTGCAAAATATAAAGAAATGAGGGGTGGCTTGAGACTTTTGCATAGTGCTGTATGCTGTTGGTGAGCTAAATTTTTAGGAATACATAGGTTAAGCATATCACATTACCTTTGTATTATAAAACATAAAAAAACAAAGATATATATATTAAATGTATAAGATGTATAAGACTGCAAACCTGTATCTTCGTTATGCAATTGTTACTGAGCCACAGGACTTCTAGGTGGACCTGTAATTCTAGATTCTTTATTTCAGAGATTTTATTCTCATAAAGGTACAGTTTCTCCAGCTGCTGACAGTTCTGCAGTCCAGATATCTCCTGCAATAAAGATAAAAGGGCACAGATTAATGTTTGGTGTGGGACAATATGCTGGAAAACAAAAGACACATGCTTAAAGGTGCATGTTGCACATGGTTTTCAGACTGCTCCTAACCCTTTATTCCTTCTAGCTCGTCCGCTTCTCATATTTCATATTGTAGGACTGATAAAGAGCCATTACTGAAAAAAGAAGGTAGTATTGCCCCGCTGTGTAATGTCATATAGTTATTCCTCTCTTTCATGTTTTTCTTTGCAGGGGGATTTTCACTTATGTCTACATGACAACATTTATGAAGGACAATAATGACTTAAGGCATCACCTACTGTTGTTATAAGCATGTATCAGCATAGTAAACATACTGTCAGATGGCACTGGACTATCCAGAGTTCCTGAAGCAGAGGACAGCATTCAAGTCCTTCAATGCGCTGTATGTTCTGGCCAACTATGATGAGCTGGCACAGCCTTGGGAAGAAGGAGAGACCAAACATGCGGGGGAAACCAGAGAAAAACATCTCCAGTGATGTGATGCTGCTTCCCTCTTGTGCAATTTTTTCATAGGACAATCCATTAGCCATGCACTGTTAATACAAACAATAGTTTAGCAATAAAGAAGGAAGCGAAAGCTGGGGGGGAAAACGGAATATTTATGTCACAGTTACCAGTTTTTTAACCACCTCCTCTTCAATGCGGTTCTTTTGCTTCTCACTCGATAACATAACTCTGCGAAAAAAGTTGATGCATACATCCTGCTTTATTTTTACCGAGACAAAACAAAGGGGGAAGTTATAGTACAAGGTTAGAACAGGTGAACCTACCTGTAACTGAGATCGGTTATAGTAGCAGCACGAAATGTCGCCAGGCATAAATGCTAGCTGTGCTAGCCTCCAACGCTGTATCTGTAAATGTTAACCTTGCAAGCGCCGCAGAGGACAGTTTAAATATCACAGTCAGGGTATATCTAAATCAACAGTATTCCACGGGGGATTAAGCAGCAGCGGACATCTCCGATAGCTTCAGCTGGTATTTACCATCAGTCCGTATCCAGGCAAGAGCGTCTGGTTGCTAAGGCAGGCTGAAACTTTTGAGGTCATGTTCATATTTGAAGCGGCCACACGAGGGCGCCACGCGGCAAAGGATTTTCTTCATCAAACCTTACAATTCACAGAACTATTTCCTCATTTAAAATGTTACCAAGGGATAGACGAGGAGTTCTTGACACTTTTGTTTGTTTGTTTTTCTAGGAAACAACTTCCCTTCGCATTATTCAGACGCCATCTTTATTATTCTCCTCTTTAGGCCATGTGTCTACTTTTATAAGCTCACTGTGGCCGAGCACTGAAACCCCTGACCTCATTTATACGCCAAAAACACCTTTTTGATGTTTGACAGACGCCCCAAATAAAGTGGTGCCAACCCTAGGGCTCGCGGACACCGTGACGTCAGCGCGGGAGCAGTGAACTAAAACAATCAACCTCACTCCTTCTCCTCCAGCTCCCCGACCGACCGACCGACAGCACCGCCTCATCTGCGGCGTCCACAAACCCCGGCCTCAGCTGACAGACGCCAGCAAGGAGCTGCACTGTTGTTGTTGTTGTTGTTGTACGTTTTTCCTCCGTCACACATCCTATAGCGCAAACGGTGCCGCCGCTCGTTTACGCCAGAGAGAGCACAGAAGCAGCAGCCTTGTGTAGCTAAGTGTAATAATACCATCTGTCCGACGACAGGAAAGAGAAAAAGCATGTCTGCGCAGCCCGGTGAGGAGCTCGGCTCGGAGGGGAAGTGGTTCGGGGATGACTATGAGAGGAACGGCCTGTTCGGGAACACGTCGACCCGCTTCGGCGAGCTGCGTGAAGAATTTAAGCCGAGAGGCGGCGACGCGTTGGGAGACCTGGATCAACAATTTCATCCTTTCCAGGACGACGGGAAAAGGCCCCCCGTTGCTATGGAAACTGCATCTACAGGTAAAGCCCGCACTTATTGCCGTTAAATCCAGATATTTAACGATTTACAGTCACTCCAGCCACGTTTTTTTTAAATCAGAAACGTAACAGGTCGGTGGTGCGGTGTAAATAAATGCAGCGTAAGAGACGCAAGCCTGGAGCGTTTGCCAGATTTAACGTTACGCCAGACGGCTTGTCTGTAAGCCCGAGTTAAAACTCAAAAACAAAACTGAGAGGAAGCAACTTCAGTGACGCTGTAGACATATTTCCACACTAAACTCGGCAACACGCCTTCGTAGTTATGAAACATCATATATATTTTCTGCTCTGAACTGGCTGAAGAATCTGCAGGGATGCAGAAATTAACAAATCGCCTGTTGAACTCTGAATGGCCTGCTTACTGCATAACTACTGCATCATCTCCCACATATGGGCTTAGGTCTGCATCTCTATTAAACTTGCTTTTTGATAAGGTGTGGCTATAGATTACAAACCTGAGGCCCACCTAGCTTGGACAGAAAGCACCTTATTCCTTAATCAAGATTTAATTAGTCCAGGAATTAAATATATAATATAGATGAACAAACATTAAATAGCCTTATTTTTAATCCAAAAATAATAATAATAACTCATAAACTAAATGAGTGTGGAAAGGTTTTGGGAACCCTTGGGAGTTTTAAAAATTGTTTGCATGTTAGATGTACTCTTTAAAAAGAAAAGGCAGAGACTACATGATGGAGTCCTGGATCCCGGTTTTGATGTGCGCCTCCGCGGACCATGTCAATGATGTCATTACTTTTCTGGATGTTGGGCTTTCTGTGTGTTTTGTGGAAAGATAACGCAGACCTCAGTTCTGAGTCCTTCTCATTCTCCTCAGCACTGCTCATCTCGTGCTATTTTTAATCTTGAACAGGGCTCACTCTTCGCTTGGCGAGCAAAAGTAGAGCCCTGCACTTTTCACTGAAAATCCACTGAAAAATTCATGAGCTTGTGCTTTAAAAAAAAAAAAGAGCTGCCCAGTTTCTCCTCCTTGCTCCTCAGGTCTTTCACATTTCACTAGCTGCTGCTGCTGCTCGTCCAAAACAGGAAAGAAAACATGTAGCTTTTGCAAATCCTTTAAGTACAACAGCATAGCTGAATGCTTAATTTGGACTTTAATCCCTTGATGCACAGAACTGTTCATGAACGTATTCAAAGAATTTGCAAATTTGACATAAAACACAGAAAAAGCTCTTGGAGCATTTCATGTGACATTATCAACTGGCTTGTCTGCAAATAGTAAACAGAGCACTTGGTCTACTTTTTTGAATGCTGTGCCAGACAGGCTCAAACATGTGTAGGTGCACACAGACAAACACGCGCACACTTTGTTTTGGTTCCCGAAAAGAGGAAAGAATAGCTTTGTGTTATTCCCGCGACTCCCACTGAGCCGTATCGGTACCAGTGAAGTAATGCGCTCTGTCACTTGTGTTCTTGGTGGGAACAGTGTAGATCTCATCACATCTAGCAGGGCAGAAGGGACATTTCCCTCTTATGTAGTCATGTTACAGTCCATTCGGATCTTTGTCAAAGATGCTCCCTCCTAATTCTTCACTCTCACTTTTCTTCTCAGTATTTCTGATGAGTAAAGTATTTTTAGTTTTAGGGGTTTTTTTTGTCCTGAGCATAGGAAATAAGTTTGGCCTTTGAACATAATGAACTGGGAAACCGTATCCTTCTCTGGGTAATCGATCCACGCCTGTCCTAAATCATGTTCACAACTCTGATGTACCCACAGACCCTGATAATGCCGACTTCATCTGTATTAAATCACCACAGAGCAGAACCTTATCCTCAGATTGGATAACCTCTTTGATCTTTAAAAATTTCCCATCCTATGAAAGTTTCAAGATAGCACGATAGAAAGCGAGTGGCGGGAGGAGCTCTGGCCCAATGTGCTGCGAGAACGCCACAGTCGAGTTTAGTTTGTCTTTAGCAGATGGTGTTTCGAGTCTGCTCTCTGCCAGTGAAGAAAAAAAACTAAGTATAAACAGTGACGCTGCATTTCCTTCTTTATAACTCCTCCTGGTGGATCATTTCATCACAACCTGACAAAAGTGCATCAGTCATAAGAAGCTTTCTACTCCAATCCAGTGGCTGATAGGTGGATTAAAGTCAAGTCTTTCTCTGTTGAGCACAGATCAGTGACAAGGATGAGACAGCATGTCTGGCTGGGACTTTTCCACATCTTTGAGAGAGAAAAAAGCACTTAGTGGACTGCATAAGCCAGCACAGTGCATTTATGCCTTCAGCTGTTTTATTCCTGGGGGGTGGGGGTGCAGTACAAGGTCTTTCCAGGGCAGATGATAAAGATGCAAGATAAAATTAGGCAGAGAGAGAAGGGGGTTTAATGGTTAGAGGCGAGGCTGTGATGGCAGGACTGGTATTTCGGGTGGCCAGACTGATGGGGGGAAAAGTGAAAATTCAATAAATTGCACTTTCGTAATAAGGGTAACTTTCATTTGCTATCACCCCCTGATGAAAGGCAGTCACGATCAGCTGTTTGTGCTCTTGCAGATCTCAGTAATGGTTCATCGATTCACCTTTTCTTTATCTGTCTCAATACTTGTTGGTCAGAGGCCAGGGACCTGAGCATGTGCAGTGATGAGTCTGAGGCTGTTTGCATAACCAGCTCTTAGCTCTGTTACCCATGTTCCCTGTACAGTGACTGCTGACTACTCCACTCGGTGTGAAGGAGTGGCATGCATGTATTTGTTTAGCAGTACTGCATTTCCATGCCTTGTAACACCAAACCCCTGTGCACACATCCACTCACTTATTGTTCTTCGCTTTAGAGCTGACAGTCGGTCACTAGGGGATATTTAACGCTCTGGATGCACAGCAACACTCGCACTGAATGAGTGTGTCCTTATGGCTGTCCTCTTTTCAGCATGGTAACTTTCTGACTGCCTGTGTGGGACACGTTTAGGAGACATCTGTAAATTATAGCTTTATAGAATTAACCTGAGTTACACTCCCTCCGAGTGGGCGCTGGTTTTGATGACGTGAAACCTGCCGACATTCAGCTTCGTTTGTCTCCTGGAGCAAAGGCTAGGAGGACAGATAAATGTGTGGTAGACCAAGCTCAAAAAGTTCCTCTGCAGGGGGTCCTATAAAAGCATTTGTGCGCTCATTATATCAATAAGTCATAATTTCTAATGCCTTTTGATCCCATGTGTCTACCCGGAAAACGATTAGAAGCCCACATATGAAATGTAATGCCATGTATCTGATCTTACCAGCTCTCTAGCGCTGAGCAGAGGGCCCTGAGTAATCCCCGAGCAGGGTGCTAAAGTGCTCTCGGGATTAAAATTACCATCAACAAAGACACTTACAAGTAGCACTTGACCATCAGGTTTTTCCTTTGTGTGTGTAAATGATAGTAGTCTTTCTTTGCTCGGCTTATCTGCATCCACACACTTCAAAAGCGAATTGCCATTTCAAAGTCACTGGCCAAAGTGATGACTTTGCCCTGAAGAGAAGGGTGTGTAGATGAAACCCGCGAGTGTTAAGAAGAATGCTGTGTTCCGGCCTGAAATGACGAAACACAGGAGACAGAACTAGATCTCAGGCTCTTTTAGTAACAGGCAATTGTAATACAGGAATAGAGAAATCCACGAGCTGTGTGTGTGTGTGTCGTGTGCCTGCTAGGCCTGGCTCTCCTGATCAAAGAGAATGCGCGCCATTAAAAGAAAAGCGGCGGTTTCCTCTCTTCTCGTGTCTAGGCTAACTTAGCATGCTAGCATTAGCCTTAAAAACCTCCAGAGGAAACTCGTTAAAAAATTAAAATAGCGAACTCAAACCCCTGCAAGCTCACACCGGACGAGTCAGATAACAAATAGAGAAAAACACAACAGTCTAGTCATATACAAATTACAACTAATGCTTTAACAATTTTTTTTTTATCAACAGAGCAATATGACAGCAAGCTAGCTCCAGACATGTTAGAGAGCTTTGCGACCAGTGCCCATACGCACGCACCTACGTCACCACACAGTGCACATCCACGCACACAGACTCAACACACAGGCAGGAGATTACGATCCAGAATAAACATTGAATAGGAAAGAGGTGTTTTGGTGAAATTCATAAGTTTACAACACAATCCCCCCACATTCTCTCTTTTCATCCATAAAGCTCCATCCATGCAAGAAAGATGGAATCAATACAGCAGCACTGTACAACAACTTCAGTCTAAACGGGGAGAGATTTTATTTAAACTGCCTCTAAATTGATTCATTTTTTGATATTGGCTGCTGGAACAATCAAAATTGTCCTGGTGGCCTTCACTGATTTATTAATTTTTTTAAAGCGTGGTAGATTCACCAAACGGTTCTTACAGTAATTGTATGTCCTTGTTGTTTTGGATCAATGCAGCAGAGCACTCAAATCCATCTGCCCAGCTGCTCTCCTATCGACCTCAGCTCTCAATATAGGCTGTCTTTGTGCTCCTCTTTTTCTTCTTCTTCTCTACCATCATTAAAATGTGGTATTTAGTGACTGGTATTCACGTGCTTGTGTAGCTAAGTATATTGTAAAAAAATACATTATGAACTTAAATGCAACCATTTAAGTTCATAATGTACGACTTAAATGCTTTAAAACCAAAGCTTTTCAAGCTAGAGACCATTAAAACCTTAACTGGGCCTTCATTACCCTGTTCTCAGAGGGAGTATTGTTTTTGTCTATTTGTTTTACAATGGCTTTTAGTGTGTTTGGAGTGTGTACTTAGTGTAGTGTGTTTAGTGTGTTGTGTTGTCATGGACAAGCAGATATAGCCAAAAAGCCACCAAAGGCAGACTCAAATGTAAACGCCATCTCTAGGAGTACAACAGGAGAACACATCCGTAAGTGTCAGGCCTGTGATGCGCCCCTCTGTCTTGTGGTGGACAGGAACAAACCATTTGTGTGGCATCTTATTGTGACACCTGATTGTTCTCAAAATAGTTGTATAAAAGAAAATGCCTGAGGCATTTTCTGCATTTTACATCTCATATATGTATTTTAAGTTATAAAAATAGTTAAATGCTTTTGTGGTTTTCACAGTAAAAAATCTAACTTTTTTCTACTCGGAGTATGTTTTTTCTGATTTTCAGAAAACAGTTGTAGAGGACAAAGAACTAGTGCCAAATCAAAGATCATCTGGACCCGATCCAGACTCTTTCCAGGCTTCTCTAATTTATCACGGGAAACTCCACTTAATGGATATTTTTGGCCCTAGCTCAGCTGAAAAAAGACACATCATCCTTATTTATTACAGTAAGAAACATCACATCGGGATGTGATCTGGATACAAAAATAAGTGATACAACGTTTGACCTTCTATCAGTCCCATCGCTCAATCCCCCTGTTATTGTGTATTTTCTCACTATAAGAGATAAAGCTTTTACAAAAACTTAAAATGACCATAAAATGAAAGTTATTTTACTTCAGCTTTTTAAACCTTGAAAACTTATGGGCATGGACAATGAGGCCTATATGTTATCTCGGTGATTCAATGTGAGAGTGACACGTTTTGCGAGATGACCAATGTACAAACCAGCTAAAACATTTCCTGGCAGCAGGGTTTGTTGTACCCGGCACCACTTGTCAATATAGGAATGTAATATTATCCCAGTTTCCAGGAAACCACAGTGAACCATTCAGTCATTCAGGTCAATGAAAAAAAGCACATTTAAAAAAGTCACCAGTTAGTTAAAGGAATTTACCAGCATATTTTATTATGACATTTTTTCAAAAATAAATACCTACAGTCATGTTTTTTTTTGTCTCCACAGTAAATGAAGGACAATTTATAGAAAGTTAAAGCCCCAAACGCGCAGATGGCTATGAAAGAAGAGCATAGTAATAGAGTCGTTTCCACAAGGTCATATTGTGAAATAGAACACCTGAAAAGTAACACCACCGCTGAGAGGGTCATGGGTGGAGTAATGGAATTGTAACAGAGCTGTGGAGTCAGAGGTACTTAAAGAAGAAGATGAAATACACACAGGTCCGTGTTTTAAGATAATGGCACTTTCTTTTATAGTTTCACCTCGGTACAGCACTACGGTTGAAACAAAACATTTAAGAAGTGCTTGAAGCGTAGTCTGTAAGTTTAAATTAACGGGGTAAAATACAAGTATTGCATTAACTGTCCCCAATTTTCAGAAGCTCAAAATGAATTGGACAAAATATAAAGTTTAACCAGAAAGATCGTTTTTAGCACTTGGATGAAAATACTTCGCAGTCGACGACTGGCTCTCATCTAAAACCCAAGGACGTCACCAGATGCTCGGTCTCTCTGCCTTCAGTTTTTCACTTAATAATCGCAAAGCATGCTCTGTTGGGTTGTGATGAGGTAAATGGCTTTGCCGCTGAAGGATATCCCAGTTGTTTGGCTTGAAAAACTTTACGTTTGCAGTGAGCTTTGGGTTATTATCCAATTTGCACTGTCTGATCAGTTTTGCAGTATTTGTCTGAATCTGGGCAGAGCGCATACCCCCGTACACTTCACAGCTCATCTTGCTACTTCTGTCGTCACATCATCAATAAACATTAGTGACCCGGTTCCACTGGCAGCCATACATACATACACCGTGACAGATGGTATGCTTTGCATCACGAGCTGTTTCGCTCCTTCTCCATGCTTTGCTCTTCCATCATTCTGGTATGTTCATCTTGGTTTGTTTCAGAACTGTGCAGGCTTTTAAGATGTGTTCTAGCAATTCAGCCTGATGGTGGCTTCTTCACTTGCATCCACAATCTCCTTAGACATCATATTCAAAGTTCCAGTGATACCAAATGCGAGTTCTACACTTCAAATATTTTACCTGGAATAATGATGTAAGACACCTCACCTGACATCGAAACTGCTTGTTAGTTATTTGTCCAATAATTTTTGAGCTTCTGAAATTCTGGGGCTATGTTTTATAAAAATGGTTGTAAGAAATCTGCATGTAGTCCAATAGTTTTGTTAAACCCCCTTGAATTAAAGCGAGACTGAGCTTCAATCACATCCAGTGTGGTGGCATATGGAGGCAAAAATGAAGTGTCATCGTCCAAACACCTATGGTCGTATAACTGGAACTATTGATGGCGCATGCTCTGACACAGACAGATAAAATGCTCCTCAGTCCAGCTCGCTACAGTGATTATGGGATCAGCAGCTTGTCGTCTGACTCTGCATTGAACTGCTGCCTGCAAGAAGTGAGACAGCATGGTGTTCGAGGACACCATCTTTTTCCATCTCCTCGGTTTCAAAGTTCCTTTCTTATGCTTATTCATTTTTATTGCACATTGAATAACTGCTATGTAGGCTGCTTAGTAAACCTTTTTTTTATTCCAGTGCTAATATATTCATTTCGCAACTCCGACCCCCTTTGATATGTGTGCTCACATTTGTCTGTTGCCTGATAATTAGGAGCCCATGCCTTGGTGTAGCACAGATTGTCAGGCTGCATTAGTTTCAGAGCTGCACTGGCTGCACAGAGGACAACAAAGGGACTGTCCATTCACAGCGCTGCCCCGTCCTTTCAGTGACATGATTATGTTGTGTGAGCTGAGAATTCCTCTGTTGTCATTTCCAATCCCATCCGACTGCAGTAAAGCATTCGTTTCAGCCATGTGGGGTTTTTCCATTGTCTGGGTGCTATATCAGATCAGCAGATTCAAAATGCCCTCAATCTCCACCAAGTTTGTCAAGTGGCTGCTCAGAGTAGCTGCCCTTGTGGCGGTTAAAGAAATGAACTGAGGTTCTTAATTGTTGAACATGCCTTATGCAACTGCTGCTTTGTTTCCTGTAGAAAGGTTTGATCAAAGAGGGAGGAGGATGAGCATGATCAGCATGAGCATGGGCAGTTCACAGCTCCAGAGATCACCTCTTTTTGCCGTTTTTTTAGCAGCTTTGAGTGCTTCCCACTGCACTGCATTTGTACAGTGAGTGTTAGATTATGATGCAGTTGCCAGTGGGACGAGTGATGGGACCTATACCATGGTAGTGGACTAAGAGGATTACACACTGCTTCACTTTAGCAGTACATCAAGGGCATTCATGTTACTGAGCTGAATATGGCTCAACAGCAATCTATTTGACATGATATTTAGATCTACAGACAAGATATTTCAGCCTGTTTGATACAAAATAACCTGGTGCTTCTTAACGTCTCGACCTGCTTGGCTTCTCTTCCTTGTGACATCATGCATTCCCTTGCATTTCAGGATGGGTGTGTAGTGTTTATGTGGCTGTACTGCGGTATGATGTATTGTTAATGACCGAGGAAGCAGAAAACAGCAGAAGGGAAGTGTGGCTGGACTTTTTAGAGGAAGCAAAGGGAGGGACGGGACGTCCTGACCTTTTGGGTCTTCTGTCCGTCAGTTCGCATCCTCAAGAGCTAACCCGAAGGCTGCTATTTAACATCTTCCCCCCACATCCAGCCCAGCAGCTGGATCCAGCCTATTTATAGCGCCACTGCTGCCCTAGGAGAAGCAGGGCTGGAGAGCGGGAGGAGGAGCTGAGTTTGTGGAAGCATAAACTCTGACTCGTATACAGCATAAAACAAATATTAACATTATGTCACATAGTTTGTGTTTGCATGCTACTATGATTACTGATGTTCATTTTACACGTGAGTTGGGTGCAGTTGCAGAACTGGGACTGCTATAGGATGACCAGATAGCAACAAACTAAATGTGGGCCAAAGAGTAGGTGTGTGTGGAACACATTAATACTAAACAAACAGAAACTTAAGAACCATACGAACTGTGCATGTAACAGGTTTGGTTAGAGATGCATCTGTAGACCTACATCCCTGTCATGCACTCTTATCTTACTCTTACAGACTAGAGGCAATAAAAATGTGGGACATTGTCTCAATATGTGTGACAGGAGGATGGGATTAAAATGCTGTGCAATCCCACATGAAGTGGGACCCCAGGGTCAGCCTAGACTGGAAGCTGGACATAGAGCCCAGAAATGGAAATATTTGACTTTTACTTCTGATGTTTAATGTTCTAACATTTCTTCCTGTTTTAAATTGTATACGTAATATACAGTGTATCACAAAAGTGAGCACATCCCTCACATTTCTGCAGATATTTAAGTATATCTTTTCATGGGACAACACAGACAAAATGACACTTTGACACAATGGAAAGTCGTCTGTGTGCAGCTTATATAAAAGTGTAAATTTATTCTTCCCTCAAAATAACTCAATATACAGCCATTAATGTCTAAACCAGCAGCAACAAAAGTGAGTTCACCCCTAAGAGACTACACCCGTAAATGTCCAGATTGAGCACTGCTTGTCATTTTCGCTCCAAAATGTCATGTGACCCGTTAGTGTTACTAGGTCTCAGGTGTGCACAGGGAGCAGGTGTGTTCAGTTTTGTAGTACAGCTCTCACACTCTCTCATACTGGTCACTGAAAACTGAAAGTTCCAATTCCAAGTTCCATGGCACCTCATGACAAAGAACTCTGAGGATCTTAAAAGATTAATTGTTGCGCTACATGAAGACGGCTGAGGCTACAAGAAGATCGCCAACACCCTGAAACTGAGCTGCAGCACAGTGGCCAAGATCATCCAGCGTTTTAAAAGAGCAGGTCCACTCAGATCAGACCTCGCGCTGGTCGTCCAAAGAAGCTGAGTGCACGTGCTCAGCGTCACATCCAATGCCTTCAGTCAAGCATGGTGGTGGGAATGTCATGGTCTGGGGCTGCATGAGTGCAGGAGTTGTTGGGGAGTTACATTTCACATGAACTCCAATGTGTACTGTGAAATTATGAAGCAGAGCATGATCCCATCCCTCCAGAAACTGGGAAACTCCATGCACAGGAGAGTTAAGGCAGTTCTGGAAAATTATGGTGGCCACACAAAACATTGACACTTTCACTTAGGGGTGAACTCACAATTGTTGCTGCTGGTTTAGACATTAATGGCTGTATATTGAGTTATTTTGAGGGAAGAATAAATCTACACTGTTATATAAGCTGCACACAGATGACTTTTTATTGTGTCATTTTGTCAGTGTTGTGTCATGAAAATATGTACTTAAATATCTGCAGAACTGTGAGGGGTGTACTCACTTTTGTGATACACTGTAAGTATTAATAAATCATTTCCTTGCAGCACATTTAAATTATTCAGTGGTATGTATGATATTTTACAGCAGATCTCACAGTGTCACACCAACACAACACAACAATAAATTGCTAGCTTGCATATACCGTAAATTGCTCATATTATTGTAACACAGATACAGTGCAGGTGCTTTCATTAAGAAGCTGCAAGAATCAGTGAGGATTATGTGTCATAACTGGGTGTTTATTAAAACCTTTAGTAAAAGCATATGAAAAAGGAGGAAAGTATGAACCTATCGTGGTTGTGGGGAGCCAACAACCCACTGCTGGGGCATCAGAAGTATCCTATCAGTGAGTAAACTACACTACAATACAAACTAAAAAAAAACACGTTAATAAAGCACGCATGTACAAATTTATAAAGTGAGTGAACTCTCAGTACAGCTCAACCTGTCTAAGCAGTGGAAATAGAGAAGACATGACAACCTGAGCTATGCACAAAACTTTAAAGTGACTGAAAACAGGAGACTAAAATACTCACTCAAATAATCCCAACATAAACAGAAGTTGCCTGTAAACAAAGATTGCGATTAATTTAAGAACATACCTCTGTATTGCTACCGCTTATTCATATTTTCATGGATGTCTTAATACACATTACAGTGGCTGCAAACAAATGATTAAAGTCCACCGTTTAGCTTACCTCAGAAGTGGATAAATCAGCTCAGTCCACATGGGAACACACACAGCACAGTCCAAGAAGACGCCAGGGAGCAGCCCTCACACCTGCCAGCAGTCACCTGTTTACCACTTTGTGTTGTCTCATGTGAGACTGATTATTCTCCTCCCTGGTCCTCACTGCTCCCATGTTATATTATTAGCATGTGTGTATATGCTCATTTTGATTAATTTTTTTGGTGATTACAGAGTAGAAATGTGATTGCAGACACCCCTTTGCTTGCATGATTTAGAATAGACTTTGGCTCTGATACTGTTTTTTTGGGGGGGGCTTGAACAATCCCCCTTTGTCCCTCATCGGGTACAAGTACGCTCTGTTACCGCATCCCTCCTGATCGGCACAGACACCCAGTCTGACTGTGCTGCTTTCACAGCCCCTCTCTTTGGCAGCAGCTCCATTTGAAGCACAGCCTTGTTTAACTGGATGTTTTCATTAATCAAACTGCTCAGGCACAGGCTGGTTTGATTCTGTGTGACACTCATCTGCCACCTAAGTTTCACGCCTCTCTCTCTCTCTGTCTGCTGTTTTTGTAGATGATCCCATGTCTGGCCTGTTCAGGAAGCCTATGAATGATGATGGTGATGTGTACACTTCCCTGCTTTCCAATCAGAGCTTCACAACGGGCCAGGAAGCCTCCTACCTGTCTGATGACCTGAAGCCTTCCGGCCGCTCTTCAGGTTCTTCTGCACTGGATCACTTCTCAAGTGACACCTACAGCTTTAGCTCCAAGATGACTTCCAGCCAAGCCAATGATGCATCAAAATCTCTGCTGGGCTCAGATAAGACAGAATCCTACAACTACATGGATATCAGCCACGGGGACGAGCGCCATGACCAGCAACAGGGGGTTCTACATGGCCTGCTGGACAAAGGCTCAGCTGGTCATGACTTACTGGGCAGCTACATAGATAAGAACCCTGGAAGAGATGATGATGATGAGGAAGAAGAAAATCTGGGTCCAGCACTGGGCTCCCATTCTTTCCCCTACGTCGAGGAGCCATCTGATGAGGAGCTGGGAGACTACCGTTCCTACCGAAACCTGGGTGACACGCCACAGTCGGCCAGCCCAGTGAAGATCACTTTGACCGAGTCTCAGCCAACACCTACTAAGACTGCGCCGCCACCACACCCGGTCAACGCTTCTGAGCGCGAAAGCGTCCTTAGTGTGGGATTACAGGGGGTCCCCACGGTCACGCTGTCAGAGCCGGAGGACGACAGCCCAGCTTCTACTCCCAATGCTTCACCAACAAGTAGGCAAAGCACAGACTCACACACAAACACCTTTCACGTGTTCTGAAGTCTCAAGCTTGGCATAATTTAATTTTGTACGACAGCATCAGTGTGTAAAGTTCAGTCCTTACGTAGGTATACTAAAAAGAATAACATGCTTCAGTGCTTGTCTTTAGTGAAACAGTGTAAGGTTTTCACAGTGGTTGGTTGGGGTGTGCAGCTTACATTTACCGCTTTGCTGATGTGCATTTCATTTGCTGAAGGAAAAGAGTTGTATTTTTTTCGTTCAAAGGTTATATAATCTAGCTTTAAGTAATGCGTGCACATGCTTTGTGTCCAGATTTGCAAGGAAGAGGCTCATGCCCTCTTTTCTCTGCATTTCTTTGTGAGCAGAAAAAGATTTCCCCTCCCATGACATGTTCAAGTCTGATGCAGTGAAGCCTGCAGTTTCCAAAAGCAGCCCAGGCACAAAGGCCAGTGGCAGGGAGCATGATGGCAGCAGCGCAGAGTCTGGAGACTCAGAGATTGAGCTGGTGTCTGAGGAGCCTCCTAAGGCCAGTAGCAACCCATTTGCCCAGCCGCCTAAAAGCAAGGGCACATTCAGCCAGCCTAACAACCCCTTTGACAGTCCCCCAGTTGCCAAGGGTGGTTTGGGCTTTGCTGGCAGTCACGCTCCACCCACAGCCTACAGCATACTGAGGGAAGAGAGGGAGGCAGAGCTTGACAGTGATCTCTTCATTGAGTCGGCGTCCGAAGAAAGCCCAAAGAGAGAGCAAGGTTTCACAGGGCCCAAACAGGGAGTCAGCCCTCCCTCCCCCTTGATTCCCAGCGCTGTCCCTCCCCGCAGTACCACTGAGGTGGCACCCATCGAGCCCCTGGTTTCAGAAAAGATCAAGAACCCAGTGAAAGTAGACGAGGATCGCCCCAGCAAGCCTAAGCCCCCAACGGCAGCCGTGCCTCCTGAGGTGCGATCAGAAAAGCCCCACCAGGAAGACATGCACAACATCACCAACGAGGGCAAAGGAGACCTGGGAAAGCCGGCTGTACCAACTTTCCTGGAGGGCTTTAATAAACAAAAAGGTGAGTCCTAAAACTGTTGTTAGAAAGACTCAGGTCTACTTGGGTTTACACTCAAATGTAAGGATTTTTACTGTCTCTTTGTGGGAGCGTAATGATGTCACATAACTTATCTGTGACCTTTAATTTGTTGCAGTTCTCTACCTGGCCTATAGGCCACTGTTAGTTGTGCTGGCTTTGCAGAAATGATAAAGCCCAATTGCAAGAGCAATAATGTGTGTGTGGATATTATTGAAAGTTTATACTGATCCAGTCTGATGTGGTTATTTTATCTCGTGGAAGCCACCTCATGCACGGTGTGCTTTGGTGATGATTTGTTGACAAGGCAGGGGAAATAACTGCTCAGTGTTTGTCTCTGTACCAGGAGTGGGTGAGAAGGCTTGTCTTTGACTAGCCCCACATCTGGTTCCCCCTGGTGGTATATAGAAGGAAGAGCAGAGTAATGTTATGTTGCTTCGAATTTACGCATGTCTACTGAAAGTCGTCAGCTACACTTTCAAACCTGTAAGCAGCACTCTCTTGACTCCAATGGTGCAAAATTAAAAATGTCCAGGAGGAGGTGGACGCCTTTCAGCATCTTGACAACATCTGGCTTCTTACGTCACTCTGTAGCCTCCTGAGATTAGATAAGTCCGACATGCCAGTCCCAGTCAGCAGTTAATGCTGGATACCCTGCGCATTTTGATCTCTGTACGGCTATTTTCTATTGGCTGTTCTCTCGATCAGTGTAAACAGTGGCTTTACATAATCCTGTGATGTGGGGCACACTCTTAAGAGTTTTGAAGGAATCCTCTTGAATTCCCCACGTTTGTAGAACAAATAAAATCACCACTGATTTAGATTTTTTATTTTGCACTGGCCCCTCTGTGGCCTCTTAGTGAAACAGCCTGGTTAAATCAGGTGTATAGGTCCATGTTTAAAATGTGAACTGACACATTTATTACCAGCTGAACACATCTGTCTTGCTTTGTTTACTCGGTCTGTAAGAAGATTCTGGAAATGTTAAAAAAAAAGAAAAGAAAACAGGTCATCTTTTCCTCCCTCTGCCGCTAGAGGGCACAATGCACCTTTATCATGACAGCTCAGTTGAGGAGGAGTAGATTTTGTTTTCATCAGTCAGTGCTTCCACAGCAGTTGCCATAGCAACAGCGATGGGGGCCCAGGTTAGCTTTTTCATTTCCTCTCAGTTGGTATTGGCATGAAGACCCATCAAGGCTGCGGGAAGGAGAAGGTGTGAGGTGTGGCTGTCTGGGGCGGGGTGGGGGGCTCTCAGCTGTAAAATGGCACTTGCGCATTGTTTTCTGTTCAGCGCTGACACCACAGTGACTGTGCTCTTTCTATTGCACTTGTACGCATCCTACTTTGCTCTTTTCAGTCACATTTTGCAGCTCCATTTGCATAACCAATGTATTCTGGGGAAGAAACCATAACACACACAAATATATCCTGAAGGCACAAAGCAAGGAGCATTGTGCTGTAATGCACAGTGTCTTTTGCTATGAATTATTAAGAACAAGCACTTTGCCTCATTTGGCAGTGAGTCATAGTGGAAAAGGCTATTTCAATCCCTGACTACAGTCATAAATTGTTCTATGTGCAAAAAAAGAATTAAAACTCTGGATGGTTGCCATATTTTTTCCTTTGAAGCCATTTTCAGCACTCATAAAATATGCTGTTGCATCCTGCCTGGTGTGCAGCATGATATCAGACTGTAAAGTACCAACATGTGGTACGTGCCATATTTAATGCACATATTGCAAATGACTCCAAATAAATATGTTGTTACACCGGAGCTACGACAGAAGCAAAAGCAGTTTTCTAAACACCACGCGCCATTGCTTTTACCCCCACTATTACAAATCAAAAGCTCTGTTAGGACTTTTATTGTGAAAGGAAAGAAGCTTCGATTGTCGCCACCCACCCTCATACCCCTGTAGGCTCTTATTCAGTGCATGGATGATTTGCTGCAGCAGAAGCTGTGGTGTGGTGTTTACAATTTGCCCCCCTCCACTCCTCCTTCCACACAGACATACACATACGCAATTTCCCTGCTCCTTCTGTTTCTAGCCAGCGCTGCTCCACAAGCATCAGTCTTTGTGCTCCGTGCGCCGGCAGTACCTTGGAAACCTTTCCTCCCTCCCTCCCCACCTCCCCTTCTGTCATCTCAGCCTCTCTCTCGCATCCTTTTCGACCATTCATGCCTTTCTGGGATGCGTGAGTGAGTCGGTGCGACTGAAGAGCGAGACAAAGAAGAAAACGGAGACCAGAAAGAGAAAGAGAGAGAGAGAACAGGGCCAGAACTGATCACCAGCATGCAGGCAGCTGCAGACGTGACCAAGAAGGAATGCTCCTGGAGCAGTTGGAAAGGCCAGGGTACTGACGTGTTTACTGTGATTTGCTCATTTATTGTCTGTGCATTGTGACTGTGACGGGTAAATGCTTATTTCTGCATGTAGGTTAAAATTTTATGTATGTCATTCTTGCATGTGTGGTTGTTATATATTAGCTTTAAGCATATGGGATTCAAACTGTGCTGTTTGCTGTCCCACCTTTTTCATGGACACGCCCTTATGACGGATCATTTCTGCTTCATGTCTGTGCATCTAACCAAAAAAAAAAAAAAAAAAAAAAAAAAAAAAGGGGGGGGGGGGGGGGGGGGGGGGGGAGAGCGTGGGTGGGGGTTTTGGAA
>VOQJ01033483.1:40884-51275 GCA_015052665.1 Apistogramma diplotaenia | reverse complement strand
CCAAGAGGGTTCCCGGGGGGGCCTTCCCCCTTTTTTTTTTTTTTTTTACCCCCCTTCTCCAGCATGCAGCTCACACAGAAATCTGGACAGTTACTCTGTGGTCTTCCATGGTTTTCGCTGTACTTCCGCACAGTGGACTTAAAAAGTGAGGCTGATTTAAAGTGCTGACTCAAACTTTGAAAGTGTGCCCACATACAAGCTGGGTGAACAGTGCAGGAGTCAGGGCTGTCGGGACAGTGAAGCAGGTTAAAAATCTTTAAGAGGCCAGGGGGAAACAACTAGGAGTATTTTACGCTCTGTGTAACTTTCTTTACCTGAGTGCAGTTCAGCTGATCAAAGCCCTCAAACGAGCAAGAGGCAGCGGCGGCTGCTGTGCTGGCCCAGCAGAGCATCACCGGAAAGTGTTTGCTGATATCTGCGGGTTGTAGACTCTTGAAAGCCACTGGCTGAACAAAATATCAAATCCAATGACTGTGCAGGGCTTACTTAAGTTTACGATAATATGTCCAATCAACTTTCTGTCCCCCCTTTAATTGGACCGTGCATGAAAAGGGCTGCAGTTCCTGCACTGCTCATCTGATGTGGAAACACCTTAGCTGAGAGTCAGCAACCTCATTAGTCACCGCCAAGATGATGAAAAATGTGTCACTGTCCTTGTACACTCTGACTACGCTGTAAATCCTGCTTCATTTCTTTAACTTCCCAAGCTACGCATCTGCTAACAACTGCAGCTCGCCTTGTGATGGATGCACGTGCAAATAAATCGGGACATTGTGAACAAAGTCATGTGAATCATTGTGATGCTTGTGTTGTTCTTAACAGCTCACCGCACAAGTTGACCAGACAGTTTTTTTTCTCTTTTTACTACACTCTGTGACCTTGGCGCAGCTCTCAGTGAATTCTTGTGAAATGTGAGAGTGTTTTTTGAAGTAGGAATGAGCAGAGAAGAAGGAAGGAGGAAGATTTTGCAACCGTGCTCTTTAGGAGAGTGGAGTAGAAGCCAATTATCAGTGTTTGGACTCTAATTATTTGCCATTCAACTAATTGCACTGCTTGCGTTTTGTGCAGAATACATAAAGAGTCCTGTCTGGGCAGCATTTACTGTGACTGACATTTTGCTAAAGTTTACATTTACTTATTGCATATCTTTGCTTGTCTCAGTGTCTGCTCTTTGTGTTTATGCTATATATGTGTGTGTGTGTGTGTATGTGTGTGCTCTGGTAGGTATGCGCATCCTAGTGACCCTCCTGCTGGACACACTTCCCATGCTGGGAAACGTGCTAGCGCTCTGCTTCTTTGTCTTCTTCATCTTCGGGATTGTTGGCGTACAGCTGTGGGCGGGGCTGCTGAGGAACCGCTGTTTCATGGGAGAGGATGTCAAGATGTGAGTTGCTATAGTGACATGTCGATGTCACAACATGGGTTGTGTATCAGCTTTATTGCTCTAATCTGTTGCACAAAGTTTGCTCACAACTGATCAGCTTCTTTCACTCAGCTATTATTCCTAAGCAGGGATCGATATCACAGAGAGGCTGATCTTGTTTGTTCTCTAATCAGCTCCGTCAGGGAGGCAGTACGTGCTTCCCATCGGACTCTTTAAGCATCACAGATCACAAATCAAGGGATTTAGAAGGCTAAATAAATTTAGTGAGTTGTGATTCAGTGGCTGCCTCTAAGTGGCTGCTTCCACAGTGAAACCATCTGAGTTCGCCTGTCAATCCTGGTCCCCCCCACACACACACACACAAACCTTCATGTCATGCTCGATCATGGTCTCACTGATGATGTTGCCATCACTCCCACTCCTGCGTTCGCCCACACGCTCACACACACGGCCACATAACATCACATAACGTCAGATAACATCTTTTTCTCGTCCTTAGAGACTTAGATAACAATCAGCAACGCACTGTGATGATGCATTGTTGTTGTTGTTGTGCCAAACATTCACTCATTATTGGTAATGTGTGGTTATTACCAATAACCCACTTTATTTATGTAACAGCTTTACAAAGTGAAAACAAAATGAACACCTGCGATTCTTCATGGTGATGTTGGAGAACCAAACACTGAGAATAGGAAACGGTTTCTGTGCTCTCCAGCAGCATCAGTAGCAGCAGCGTTGACCAAAAGTACAGAATGTGCTTATTCTTATAATTTTGCCGCAAACAATGTTGTGCAGAAATCTTGAGCCACCCTTCATTTCTTCCTATTTTTTTCAGGGAGCCAGACTCTGATCTTTTTAAAAACTTGTCTTGAGCAATAGTTCCTCAGGCTTTCTGAAGGACTTTCAAAGTTTCCTGTGGACATTGGCTGCTTTTTCACTCATTTTCAGCTCAGTCCTTGTACCTGACCATTTTCAGAGGAATTTCTTTTCATTTTTGTTTGTTAAGCTTCTTAAAATTGAGCTATGAATCATTCAAATATAAAAAAAAATGCACCTAACTCAAAGGACGAATCAGTGTTGTGTTTATACAACACAGGCAACTTAGCAAGAAACCAATTGTATCTTTAGGCATCATTTGTTGATGTTTCTTTAGCGGAATTTATGCAAAATGCCAAAGATAAAAGTTTTATAGGTGTAAAGTAGTATTTTTGCACCAACAAAATGATTCCCAATGAACTGTTAGCCAAAAAACTCAGCATGGTGTGCTGTGAAACTGAACCATTGGAGGACAAAAGAAAAAGTAGCACACCTTTCCTAGAAATAGGAAAAAATCCAGCAAAGACCTGACAGGACCTGAACGATGCATCGATCCACCTACTGTTCTCTGATGCCTCATCCAAAGTGATGTCACTGGAAGGGTGGCTGTCAAGAGCCAAAGAGAAACTGGATGAAGGGCTGAGGTATGCCAGATTACACAAGAACTGGACTGAAAATCAGTGGCAACAGATCTGATGGAGTGATGAATACAAATTTGAAATTTTTAGTTTAAATCACTGTCACTGCAGTACTAGTACAGAGGAGGTCAGGAGAGACTAACTACTATCAGATTCAGCTTGTTCGTATTGCATATCAGTTCTTGAAATCTGCCTGCAAGCTAAAACCTGACTCCTGCTGAAAAAAGTCACACGTAGAAACTGTGGCTGCTGTTCTTTGACTTTATTAAACAGCTGTAGCATCAGCCACCAGCAGGAGAGAGGCTCTACAAATTGTGAGCAATTTACACAGGTGGCACAGCAGCGTAACTTCATTAATTATTTGCATCTTCTGGTGTGTCATTGTGTGATCTTACATCGCCTTATTAACCTAAATGCTTTTCTGCTCAGCAGCTGAGCTGCTGCACAGATTCGCAGCCTCCACAGTGACATGACTGAGAACAAAGTGCTCATGTTGGGGATGAATCTGGCATCTTCAGAGCTGTCAAGGATACATTCATCAGCTGTTTTTTGCTGCTTAATGTGAGGGCATTTGTAATAGGGACATTACTGCCAGCACTAAACTTATCTGGGCACCCATGGAAATGATAAACAAGCCAACACACTGACTTATTGTGAAAATACAACAGATTTTATCACAACTTTAAATGAGTCAGTGCAAATATTAAAACCTCTAACCCTTGTGCCTCTAACCTCTAACCCATTCACTTGACAGAGTCAAGTGAATGGGTAACAGTTTGCTGTGCAAGATTTTAGTTGAGTTTCACTTCATGTTCAGTGGAACATGAAGAAAGAGCTCCTCTCCCTGCTTCGTGCAGCGATCGTTGGCTTGTTGACTGGCTCTTGCTAAACGCACATGTAGCCACTGCACAGCATCCTGTAGCTTTTTACCCAAACAAACCCTTCTCCAGTTTCATGTTCACTGTAGAGATTTAGATTTTTTTATGCTTCATAAAAACCAAAATGACCTTTCCTAATAAGAAGTGAGGCAGCAGCGCTCCCCTGTGACCCTCCTCTACACCACACATGATTGATTGCTTATCTCTCCAATGCACCCTCCTTATTTTTTTCTTTTCCCTTCATCTGTATTTCTCTCTCTGTTTCCTCATTTCCTCTTTTAGCACCTCTGTGTATTTCATACTGCCTTTCATTTTTTCCCCAAGAAAACAGACCTTTAAAGGAAACAATAGGTCAATAAAATGATTTATCTTCTTGAAAGTCATTTGAAACCAGCCCAGAAACTCAGTGTTTGTGTTTGAGGTCCATTCCATGTTGCGCGTGCTTGATGCTGGCTTACTAGTCTGATTGGTGTAGCCAAGGCCAAATATAGCTTGTTCCTTTCTGCCATTGTCCAAAATTAAATTAATACAATTACAAATGCAACACACGTGCACACCCACCCACCCACACACACACACACACACCCACACACACAGATGGGATGAGCCATAATGGGAGACATTTTTCTTCACGCAGTCCTGTTGTCATAAATATGCTGATTCCTTCTGTTTAAGTAAAGTTTGCTAAACACAGTTTGTGGATGTTTTTGAAAGAAATGGACCAGCATATTATTGGTTTTGCTCTTTTCAACGAATTTGATGGCAATAAAGAAAATAGTTTTTTGATCTCTTCTGAGATCCAGTCATGTTTACATGAAGTAAAATAATATGTGTTAACCCATTAACCTTCTGCTTCAGGAAATACAACATTTCCTTCCTGAATGGTTACTATCGGCCCGACGGCACAGATGACCATCCTTTCATCTGCTCCACGGAAAGAGAAAATGGGATGCTTCGGTGCTCCGATGTGCCTCGCCGCCGAGTTGGCAGGATTTCCTGCTTGCTGGATGTCGGGGAGGCCCTTCCAGAGATGGGGCTTAGAGTAGATGAGACAGGGTCCTGTGTGAACTGGTATCAGTATTACAATGAGTGTCGAGCTGGGGAATTAAACCCACACAAAGGAGCTATTAACTTTGATAACATTGGATATGCATGGATTGCCATTTTTCAGGTAAATGTGTGAGGAATTACATACCTTAATGATTATGATGAATTGCATGCTGCATACTGCTGTGGTGACTGTGGGTTTGTACGCATGTTTTCATTCAGGTAATTACTCTTGAAGGTTGGGTAGACATCATGTACTATGTCATGGATGCACATTCTTTCTACAACTTCATCTACTTCATTTTCCTCATTATAGTAAGTAGACACACAGACACATGCATACACGTGTACTTGCGCACGCACATTCACACTCATAGAAAATGAAATTTAATGTATGTGATGTGTGCATTGTCCTCACTAGGTGGGTTCCTTCTTCATGATCAACCTGTGCCTGGTCGTAATTGCAACCCAATTTTCTGAAACAAAGCAGAGAGAACACGCCTTAATGAAGTCGGAGCAGCGCGCCCGCCAGCTCCACCAGTCGGCCTCCACGCTGGCCAGCGATAGCCAACCAGGGAGCTGCTACGAGGAAATCATCCGCTACCTGGCGCACCTGGGCCGAAAGGCGTTGCGACGGCTCTCCCGCTGCTACGCTCAGACACGCACACGCTTTCGCTGCTCGTGTGTTTGCCACAGAGACCAAGGTGGCGGATCCACCAGAGGAGGTGGGGCTGGGGAGATGAACGGTCTCGCCCACCGGCACTCGGGCCACGCCCCTAATGACTTGTCACATCTTCATCAGCTTTATCATCATCGTCATCACCAGCATCATCACCAAAACCATCAGCCTCAGCGTGACCCTGTTGTCAGTAATGGAGGCAATGGCTTTAATTATCCCTTCATAGCACCGCTCTTCAGTCACCTGGATGCAAAGGACCAGGACCAGAAGAGGCTGGTTGCTACGGAGACCGGCAACAGACTGCCGCAGCTGGTGCTGGAGCATGGTGAGGATAAAGGGATCTGTGTGAATGTAAGAGTGTGAATCATAGCGTCACGCTTGGCCTTTCATAGTGGTGGAAGTGGAGAGTTTGACCCCCATGTCACCCCTGGATAGCAAAGTCCTGCTGTTAAACCTTAAGCTGGACATTTTAGACCCCAGTCCCCAGAGGCCTAGAGACTGGGGAGCAACCATTTGGCAACCACGGGTTGTGAGGAAAAAACTGGGTGGTTGTGGGAGGTTGCTAGCAGTCACTGGCATTAAATTGGTCACAAAGAAGGGCTTGACTGAAAACCTCTTTACATTTGCTTTGGTTGCTAGCAGGTTGCCGCTGTCAATATTAGTTTCCATGGAAGATGCCAAGTGGTAGTGAAACTGAAAAATGCAGTGCAAACCAGAAAGGGAAACTGTTTTGCCTTCAAAACAAAAGCCGTGCCTTTGGAAATATGTTTCTCATAGGTGCAAGACATGACTTTTATTTTGAAGGCAAACATTCTCCATTTCTGTTTGGAGACAAGTCGCATCGTCTACGAGTCAGAATGGCAGTCTGGTAGCGATCATAGCAATCACAAGGAGGTTTTTGGAGCAGCTCCCTCTTTGCAACTGATTTCACCTGGTGACAACTGGCAAAAAATAAATTTTCCCGTGACTGGAGGTTGCCAGGAAGCTCCCAACTGGTTTCTAGGCACGTGTAACCGAGGCCATAGCAATCTAAGGTGCATCTGAGACCCACACGTTAACTGGCTAATGCTGCTTTATCCCACTTTTTACTCTAATGGGGAGCATAATGTACTAAACATCATCATGAGAATCACCAACAGCTGAAGGCAGCTTTCCATGGACTTCCATATAACGGACATCTTTTGGCAGTCATAATGCAGGTTTAAGGCACCTCCACATTGGCTTCAGTTTTCAAATGTGGAAACTACAGTAGATCCATCTTTTTTTACAGTCTACAAATATTCCGCTGTTTTGTTTTTGTTCATTGGAATATTCTTTTTTCATTTCTTTTTTTTTTAGATATAATCTCTGACAGTCTTTTCACCCAAATTAGAAAAGAATATATTTTCTCACTTGCCCTCAGCTGTATCATTGAAATGCATATCACTTCAGATTGATTTAGTGAAATTTTGATATACAAATCTGTGAGACATTCATCACCTTTAACACTGCTCAGGCAAATGTAATTTTCTTTTTGGTGCTCAAAGCAGTATGATAAAAGAAGCAGAGACACTGCTCGTTAGACTGAGCACATTTATTTGCCCTGAAAAGGCAAACTGAATTCAATAACGCCGTATCCCTTATACAAGACGACGCTCAGCTGTATTATAATTCTAACCCTTGTGGCTTCACTGAACATGTAACGTATGCAGGTTCATGCTGCGGCACCATGTTTCCACTATAATCAATGAAGCTGGAAGATCAGCACAATGCATAAATGCTGTGGAGATCCACTCTGCAAACAAAAAAACATTTTTTTGTGTTCTTTTGCAGAGTATTGGATCACAAATCCCATCATATCTCACAACACCAGGAAAATGATCTCCTGTACTGTATTATTCAAGCTTAAAGGTTGAAGTGTCTCCAGACAATTGATCCAAAACATTTTTCACTCACCTAACCTTTTAATCTACATCTTCTCCTTTGTGCAGCCGTATGTTCTCAATTCTCTGAAATCTCAGATGAGAGCTGGGACGCAAATATTCATGATAATGACCTGCAACGCAATACTGGCTTACATGTGTATGGCCGAGTGGTCTAAGGCGCCGTGTAAGGTTTCAGTCTCCCCTGGACACATAGGTTCAAATCCCATTCCACTGTCTCATGTCTTAGTCTATACTATCATTAATTAACTGAGAAATGGGCCACCTAAAGGGTGTTCAGGATAAAGAGCAGATCATCTGCTGATTGGAAGGTTGATGGTTCGATCCCTGGCTGCTCCAGTCTGCACACCAAAGTATCCTTGGGCAAGATACTGAACCCCAAGTTAGTCTTGATGCATCCATCAGAGTGTGAATGTTAGATAGAAAGTATTGTATGAATGTGTGTGTGAATGGGTCATGTTGTGCCTTGAGTGCTCAGGTTGAGCAGAAAAGCAACTACATAAGAACGAGTTCATTTACATAATCTGAAAGCTCTTACCCATGAAACAATGCATATTTACAAAGCGGACACTTTGAAAGCCAAACGTTCTTGTAAGGTGGTCTTGAGCAGTAGTTCTCCAGGCTTTCTGAAGGTCAAAGCTTTTTTTGGACACCATTTCATTTTCAGTCCAGTCCTTATACCTGACCATTTAAGAGACTGATCTGTGAATCATTCAAGCATAAAGGCGCCTAACTCAAGGGAATGAACCAGGGCTGTATCTGTATATAACACAATTTAGCAATTGTGTTTGTATTTTAATAATTTTGTTTCGAGCAGCCCGTAAAACAACACATCATTTCTTTTGTTGAATCTATGAAAAATGTCAAGAAGCCTGTGCTTCAGCATTATTAAAGCAGTGTGGGATCATCTTGACAGAGAACACAGTGAACAGAACAAAAGGCAGCCAACATACAAAGAAGAGCTTTGAATGTCCTTGAAGAAGCTTGGAGAACTATTCCTGAGAACTAAGTAAAGAAATTAGAAGAAAGTTTGCCTAAGAGAGTTCAGGCTGTGTTGAAGAGCAGATTGTGGTTGTATCAACTATTGACTAAATATATCAAGCTTGATAGAAGTGAATAGATACACTGTATTTCCATATATGTTTGCACATGTTTTAGTAAATTGCTGCACCTATTTTCCATTTTCCCTGAAAAATATAAAGAGATAAGTTGCGACTCAAGGCACAACGCTGTACCTGAAAACACGGCCACAGCACATCTTTCCATAGACGATGTTGGGTTACCCTTGAAATAATTCAGATTATCTAAGATCTAAGATAAGAACTTCATTATAAGGGCTACTTCATAAAATTGCACTTTGGTTAAGCTGGGAAGCATAAAAATATATGGTCAACATAAAAGCAGCCGAGGCCAAGATATCCTGTCTTTTAATTCCTGCTATGAGTCATGTTCCAAAAACACATTGCGACATTCAGGCATCACAGCCCAGTTGGTAACGCAGCCTTTTCATTAAAAAAGTGTTATCTCAAAGTCCAAGCTGAATTAATCCGGGTAATCCTGACATCATCAGGGGCTTCTTTTTTCTGTGCACAGCTCCTCGATGTTTCACAGCACTTCAAGCATCTGTTTTCACGTTCACGGAGAACACATCAGCACTTACTGCACTTCGGCAGTGCAATAAATTTCGACAGTGGTTGGGGCACTTTGCAGCAGAAGTTATTCAGCGCGTTGTTACGTGTAAGCCGCCCACATCTCCTGATTAGTGTATTAGTTTGTAGCGAAGTCAGTCATTTTCAACAAGTCTGCCTTGAAGTGTGTGTATATTATCTATACACACGTGCAAACACACACACACACAGACACACACCATAGAACCACCAGATTGGATTTACTATATCAGTCTCCAGTGAAACATGAATTTGTTGTAATTGTGATGACAAGTGAACTGCTCGTGCTAGATTAGTGTTTGTTGTTATGTCATTGGAGCATTCCTCCCGAGTGGCTTACTAATGAATTCTGCTGAAATCTTACCCCCCCCCCCCCCCGAAGCCTCCTCCACCCTCGCAAAATGAACATACTGATGCACACACATACAAACAGGCGCACTCACACATCCTTGTTCTAATAAAAGAGCTCTCCATCTGCACAAAGCAACCCCCCCCCCCCAATCGCACTGTGGATTCCATGTTATTGAATTTTTGTTTCCCAGAAATGAAAAGAAGCCCCTCTCCTTTGCTGAGCAGAGAATATATTAAATGACAGAGTGTCTGCATACAGAAGCGGCTTTTTACTACACCCTCATGGATGTATGATTGATGTGGCCTCCTCTCTGGTGTCTGTGCAGGAGGCTGTGCTGGGCATCCTGCTCTGCTGTTGCCAGGTGAAGTCCCTGGAGAGTCCTCAGTGTGCCCGTACTGCATCTACTACAACCAACTTAGTGACACTGAAAATATTACCGAGCAGCCTGAAGACCACCGGCACGGCCACGGCCACTCGTGTCATAGTAACAGCCCGTGTCACTGTAGCAGCCCCTGTCTCAGTGACGCACAGCTATCTGAGCCAAAAAAGAGGCTGTGGGTGTTCGGCTGGGCGAGACTCAGAACTAAATTGGAACTTATTGTTGGCAGCAGATACTTCAGCAGAGGAATCATGATTGCCATCCTTATTAATACTCTGTCGATGGGTATAGAGTACCACGAGCAGGTAAGTGTGTGCGTGTGTTAGTGTACAAGCTCCTGCACGCTTGTGTGGGGACGTGCGCAGGTGTGCGTGTACCTCTCGCAGATTGGCTTTGACTACAGATTTGATTGAAAATTGATGTGCTAATCACTGTGTGTGGTGGAGTCAATAAACTTACCCTCCAATCAACACTTGCAGCAGCAAGCATATGGGGATCGCGGAGTGTGTGTGTGTGTGTGTGTGTGTGTGTGTGTGTGTGTGTGTGTGTGCGAGAGCCTCCGTGTGGGTGTGTGCAGGCATGTACCAGGAGATGGAGAAACTCATGAGAAGTGAAGTGTTACTTAG
>VOQJ01033483.1:3322-19576 GCA_015052665.1 Apistogramma diplotaenia | reverse complement strand
GAAAACAAGGTTATTACATTGTTCTTTAAGTAATGAAATTCCTAATAGGCTCAGTTGGTTTGAACAAGATTTTTTTTTTTTTGGAGTTACTGTTGTCTTGCTATCAGTTCAAAGCGGTCTTGCTATTCTTCTCTGACTTCTGACCTCAGCATAGAGCTGCTGCTTACTGGATATTTCCCATTTTTCCTTTGTAAACCCCAAAGATGTTTGTGTGGGAAAATCCGAGTAGATCAGCACTTTCTGAAACACTCAGACGAGCCTGCGTGGTATGTTCAGAGTCTCCTAAAACCACCTTTCTTTCCTGTTCTGATACTCGGGTTGAACAGCAGGTCATCTTGACCTTGGCCATTTCTTTGTGGACATTGCCAGTGCGCTTAGATTTTGTCTACAGGCCTAAATGCACCGAGTTTCTGTGATGTGATTGGCTGATCAGATCATTTTGTTAACAAAACAGAACAAGATTGGAGTACACTATTCTTTTAAATTTTGTATGGTGAAGCATTAAATTGTCTATAAATTTGAACTAAGGGTCCTTGAACAGTCCATATAAAACATTCCCCGGTCAGGTATGTCTACATAGATTTGGGAATTTTACGTAGGCGCATGTACATGCAACACCACTGCCCACATAAATTCTACTTCTCTTGCTACACCTCATTTCCGTCTCTCTCTGGGCCCTCTCTCTGCAGTGTAATCTCTAGTAGTGCTTTCCTCTTAGTCAGTTAACTGTCTGGCAGCAGACAGTGAGGGTTTCTGCTCAAAGACACCTTGAGGTGCCATGGAGAGTGTGTGTGCATGATGGATAGGACTGAATTCCTGAGGTGGCACTTTTAGTCTGTACGCTCACACGCACACACACCAGAGTGCCACTTGGCACACGCTTCACCAGTGACCTCATCGCCAATATCATATTTTTCTTTCTGTAGCATTTTAATGACTCTCAGTGTGTGCGTGTGTGTGTGTCTGTGTGCGATGCAGGGGCCCTTGAGAAGCCATATTACTCCGACTACTCCCCGTTACGTCGAACCATCCACACCGTGTGCACCAGCCACTACCTGGATCTCTTCATAACCATCATCATCTTCACAAACCTCCTCACCATGAGCATGGAGCACTACAACCAGCCTCAGGTAACCATGGCAACACCTTCCTCCACCTGTCCTAAAACCATAGTAATGAAGCAGCGTGCAGTGTTACAGTACAAGTGTGTGTCTGTGTGTCCTGCAGTACCTCGAGGAGATACTGAAGTACTGCAATTATGTGTTCACGCTGGTCTTTGTCATCGAGGCCATTCTTAAACTCATCGCCTTTGGCCTTCGGCGCTTTTTCAAAGAGAGGTATGGATCTCCTATGGATACAAAGACTCTCAAAAATATGCAGCTTCATCGCTCCAAAAACTAATACTGCTTCTGTCCGTGTGTGTCAAGATGGAACCAGCTGGACCTCGCCATTGTGTTGTTGTCCATCATGGGTATCACGCTGGAGGAAATAGACCTGAGTGCTTCCCTGCCGATCAACCCCACAATTATACGCATCATGAGGGTCCTCAGGATAACACGAGGTACGCACACAGCGAGACAAACACACAAAAACACACAAACATGACGGCGTGTGGCTGATAAGAGCTGACATGTTACGATATTTCAGTGCTGAAGCTGTTAAAGATGGCGACGGGAATGAGAGCTCTGCTGGACACGGTGATGCAGGCTCTGCCTCAGGTAAGAAGCATCTCTGGTGCTGTACAGCTAAACATGTTTTTTTAACTGCCTGCCTAGTGTCCAGATCTGATGAAGCGCAGATGGCCTGATTTACGAGGCCTGGCACTGCCTCTCCCTTGATTT
Source organism: Apistogramma diplotaenia (assembly GCA_015052665.1). Taxonomy (NCBI): domain Eukaryota; kingdom Metazoa; phylum Chordata; class Actinopteri; order Cichliformes; family Cichlidae; genus Apistogramma; species Apistogramma diplotaenia. Next base: position 17,735 of record VOQJ01033483.1, on the reverse strand, counting down.
ACTAACATCACGGATCTTCCAAAGCAGCGCTAAACCAGCGACACCAAATAATCACTAAACAAAGCAGAAGACATACTCAGATTTAGCTAAAGGGCACCTGCTGGTCCTTAAATTGATCTGGCTTTCATACAGGCATTTTTAGCCTAACATTCACACACTCGTGCAGACTAGAGGAACCAGGGACTGAACCATCAACCTTCCAGTTACTACATCTCAAGCCCTTGATTATGTCACCTACAATAGCCTACGACTGACAGACGGGACCGTAGATTCTATATGAAAGGTGGATGCAGCAAGTGTGACGTCATCCATTGAAAGCCTGCAGCCAGCTTGTTTTTTTTGTAGCCTATATTACAATATTACTGTAAGATAACTGCATTAACTCTTTCCACCTTAAAGTTGACATTTGATGACCCCCCCCCTCCCATTCCCTTAATGATGAGTTTTGACACCTCAATATATATATCAATACAGATGGAGTGTGAGGACCATTAGAACATGAAATATGACAGAAACCATTCAGTTCAGGTGTCAAAGGGGGAAAGACATTAAAAAAATGGCCTAAAAGGATTAAAAATGAACAAGGTAAAGATCCAGATCACTGACTCAAATTAGCTGAAGTACCTCCTAGCAGACATCTCGCACCTCTCATCAATATAACTATAATTAACTAAAGGTAAACTAAACACTTAAGCTAAGTGTAAAAAAATACAGATTAAAATGTATCTTAGATCTGGGAATGGCAGTGTTAGCTCACCATTTTGGTCCAGATTGAAGTATCCCAAAGTTATTGAATTGATTCTCATAAATAATATAATACAGTAGAATGCCTTTATTGTCATTATACAGATGTACAATGCTGCTCAGAGGATGAGTCCTAATGAATTTATCTGGCTGGATTAAAACAGTTTAATTTCACTTTTTAACATGTCGGTGTCAGATTTTACCTGAAAAGCTAGAGGAATATGGTCTGCCCTTTTATAGCACTTTCTAACCTTAGTGGGTCTGCAGAGCAACTGCAAATGTGTTTCTCTCATTAACTCAAGCAACTAGGGAGTCAACTTTGGATTCACTTTCTAACCCAAGGACATTTTGGGATGTGGAGGGAACAGCGAACATTCTGCAATTAGTGTAAAAGCCAGTCAATCACCTGAGCCACGGCTCAGAAACATTCCCATCAGCCTCAACTCTACTTGTGTGTTAATTGCTAATTAACAAATATTAGCATGCTAACAAGCGTGGGCATAACATCATAATTATTACTAGGGATCTGCACATTAACAATGTATTTGTGAGCATGTTACTGTTAAGTCAAAGCACTCCTGCTGCCTAAGTATAGCATCACAGAGCTGCTGACTTTCCTGTGTGCCTTCTTTGAGTATAATGTGGGAAGGCTTTGGGGAGGATCAACCAACCTTCCTCCGGGGACCCCACAAGAAACAGGGGAGAAACGGGGAGGGGGAGGGTGGCGCACATTAAACAAGAGGAAATAGATATGCAAGTACACATTTACGAGCTGTTTCTTCTGACCTACAGCGAAGCTATTTTAGCTTTAAATAAAAGACCACATGGCTTCAGGGTATATCAGATCTTCTGTGCATACATTCAAATAAACCAGTGGAAATTCCAGATGCAGAAACATACCCATGATCCTCCACTGCCGTCACACGTGTGTAGTGTGCATGCGTGTGGTTTTTTTTTTTAAGTGACACATCACAGCAGGGGATCAAACCCTTGTCTTTGCAGTGCCATCTCTTCATCGGTGGATTTACCTTTTATCTAATTAGACATCACCACGAGGAGGGGCGGGCCAGGCCTCGATGACAAGCGTGTTTGTGATTCATCAGGCGCCAAAAAAACTCACTTCTGTTTCTCAGCCTAAAATGTGAGGTGTTATTCTACTCCAGGTATCACGATGGACCCTGTTAGTTCCTAACAGTAAGGCTGAGCGGTCTCTGTCTTTGGGCTCTCTCTATCTGTTGGCGTCTCTCTCAGTGTATACTGTACATGTCTATTTTTTGGTGTATCATACACTATATATCTGTTTGTGCGTGTAATGTGTCTGTCTAGGTGGGGAATCTGGGTCTGCTCTTCATGTTGCTGTTCTTCATCTATGCAGCTCTGGGAGTTGAGCTCTTTGGAAAACTGGGTTAGTGTGTGCGTGCGTGTACGTGCATGTATGTGCAAGAGTGTGCGCGCGCAAGCATGTGATTCTGTGCATGCATACAGGAGGGTGCTCATGTGTGGTTCGGCCGACTGACGGTATATATGTAGATTATATAACAAGCACAAATTTTGTTGAGTTACATACATTAATTATGCCAATTTAGAATCAGCATCCTAATCAGCGCGCTAATCTACGCACAGTTCTCTTTCTTCTCCCCTCTTGCCTTCGTCTCCCACACTTACCATCTCTAATATTCCTTTCATCTTCTTTCAGAGTGCTCAGAAGAGAACCCGTGTGAGGGTCTCAGTCGCCACGCCACCTTTGACAACTTTGGCATGGCTTTCCTCACGCTCTTCAGGGTGTCCACTGGGGACAACTGGAATGGGATTATGAAGGTTTCTACTCTTCCTCTCCTCTGCTCTGAGGGAGTTTTTAAGAAGATGGATGGACAGCTGAGTGCATGTTTGTGTCTGCGCACATGTGTGTGTCTCATTGCATAGGTTATGAGACAGTCACTGCATTACGCAGAGAGCAGATCACTGTTTTTATGACAGACTAAGAGCTGCTGACATTAGAGTATCAGGGAAGTGTATTAGTCTTCTGTGACAGGCTCAAGGTCCTTTTGGGCTCAGATCAACATCTCCCCCCGTAGGAGATGAGAGGAAGTACAGCAGAGTGTATTAATATATTACCCGAATCCCTTCATTTATCATCAGATTATTGCTTCTTAATCTTTATCGTCTCCTCCTTCCTTCATCACCCAGGACACACTGCGTGAGTGTCGGCCCCAGGATCGCCACTGCCTCACCTACCTGCCCTTGATCTCTCCCGTTTACTTTGTCACCTTCGTGCTGACGGCTCAGTTCGTGCTGGTCAATGTGGTTGTGGCCGTTCTGATGAAGCACCTGGAGGAGAGCAACAAGGAGGCTCAGCTGGAGGAGATGGAGGAGAGGAGGGAGAGGGAGGAGAGGGAGAGGGAGAGGGAGGAGGCCAGCCGACGCCTCAGTACCGCGTCTGTGGGCGGAGATTTGGAGCTGGACACACCTGCCCAGGTAACGGATGGAGCGTGTTCATATTTCTGCGTGATGAAGGAAAATGGAGGTGACAGCGGCAGTAACAGTGGTGGTGATTTCATGTGTCAGGTGCAAGTTGAGGATGAGGAGTGTTCCCATGGCAACCTAGTGAGCATGGGACGCATGCTCTCCCTCCCCAGCGACAGCCAGGCTCAGCCACTGAGATGCTCCCCTTATCCGCTCATTGGCCACGAGGCATTCTGCGGCTACAGCTACTCAGGTAATTTGGGTGTTTATAGCCAATCAAATTAAGGAACTCTTTTTACTGTCCCAATAACAACTAAATGACTCCTGTGAAGATTATTGCTTCCATAAACAGCACAGAGGGCAGCTGAGATGTGATGTTGGCACAGTGTAAAGCAATATTAGCAAAGGCTGTGAGGAGGAAGATATATGTTATAGATTTTTATCAGATTGATAGAACTATGGTTTGCCTGCCACGTCTCACACTGACCCCTTCCCATCTGTCGTTTCTTCTCGGATTGCAACATAATCCTAGAAGAGCGAATTGTCCCATAAACAAGTAAAAATAACAGAAAGTGATGTACACACTGAGAAAATGCTGGGTCATTCCACATAAAACCAGGCTCTTTTTGCACAATTTTACCATCCTACTATGAAAGATTTCTGAATTACTGGCCCATGAAGTACACGTGGGTGGGTCAAAGTGTTACACTTTTTAATTACATTTTTTATCCCTCATAAATTCTTAGAGACAGTGACGAGAACCTTTTAAAGCTGAAAAACACATTTAACTCTGCTAAAAACCATCGAAAGCACTGCTTCATTTTCCTTGCTCGCGTTGAGCACGGGCGAACAATGGCGCGCACCACAGTTCAAGTCGTTTCCACTCAATGTTTTCCCTCAGATGCTTAACGGTATGCTGCAAATAAAAGAGCACTTTAGCTTAGCTGAAAATATGAAATACACTCTAACAGGAGTGGATTTTTCAAAGTGCTTTTTCCAGCCGCACTGCCTAAAGCATTGACTCAGTTATTTTCAGTCTTTCAAATGAAGGATGTGCATCAGTTTGGGTGGATCACTGATGCACTGTCATGTGTAGTTTTTAACAATGGAAGCATGCTGCACCAGGTAAACTGAAAGTAATTGTAACTAAAAGAGATGAATCTGGTGATCTTGTGTAAACGTGATGAAATAAAGGAGCTGATGAGGTATGTGACTGTGTGGTGAGCTGTAAAACAAGAGGCAGCTTTTGTTTTAGCTGTCATCTTCGTAAGCCGTGTTATTTTCCGCAGGCTCCATGTCATCTCTGGGCTCCAGTGGAGGCGGCTCCCTGCTGCAGGTTCCAGGAGCTCTGCCAGCCATCAGCCACGCTTCACTGGGGTCTGGACGCAGCTCAAGGCCAATGATCTGCCTCAGCACATCTCACAGCATCGACAGGCACCCCTCACACAGACTCAGCTCAGCCAACAGCATTGAAGGATACAGGTTTAGTCCAACTCACAGAGCCAAGAGACATAGACTGGACTCAGCTCACAGTATAGATGGATATAGATTCAGCCCAGCCCATCGAATCAATAGACACAGACTCAGCTCTGCTCACAGTATGGACGGATACAGGCTGAATCCGGATCACAGCACAGAGAGGCCGAAGCTCATGTACAGCCACAGCATTGACAGGCATCCGTCGCTCCGACTGAGCCCCACGCACAGCGGCAGCAGACGTCCGTCTCTCTGGCTCAGCCCTGAAGACAGTTTAGACAGAAACAAGCTGAGCCCCTCCTACGTCCCCGACACTTCAGCCACAAAGAGACCAGCATCCCTCCGCACTGCAAGCAGGCAGTTAAGGAGACAGGTGTGTTTTTGTCACCTCTTCTCTCTGGATTTAAAATGAACAAAATGCATTTTAGCAGCATGCACTTTACAGGCTGCATTTACAATTTCTGATTGCAAACACAATGTTTGTGTGTATGTGTGTGTGTTGTCTCCGCAGGAGGCCGTGCGCCTCGACTCTCTGGATCAGAGCTCAGCTGACGATCTGGCGGAGCCCCACCTCACTGTGCCCGCAGCTTCTTCCACCCCACCACGGCAGCGATCGTCCAGCGTTCACACGGTGAAATACACACACTCGCAGAGGGTCATCTCATGCAGGAGCCACAGCCGGAGCCACAGCGACACCACCACACAAGAACACGCACCTGAGCAGGCGGTCTGTGGCTCTCAGCCAGAAGCAGATTTTGAGAAGACACCTGCAAGCCAGCAGAGCTTGACGGTCCCCAGCGGTGAAGCCAGCCTATCTGTTCCGCTCTGCAGCTCCAGAGCAGCCAGCCCCGTCTCTGGCTCGGGCCCTGCCCCACTGCCGGACGACGCTGACGCAGAGGTCAGCTGTATTAACAGTTCGGCTCACTCTCACACACAACCTCCTTGCTCCTCGCACAAAAGTAGACACCTTACCCCGAGCCCTGGGGAGCACAGGGGCCGCCTCAGCCATTCAGTGTCCCCGATTTCGGGCAGGAACAGGAAGCAGCGAATGAGCCCGCCGCCTGGGGAGGAACCAGCTCCAGTGACAACCCAACTTACTGACAGCAGTGTTGAGCTGAGGAGGCGGACTCTTTCGTTTGACGCCACGAGCCCCTCTCCTAATCAGCTGGAGGGAAGTTCTGTAGAAGACTAAACACACCCGGCACTGGGATTGGTTATTCTCTAAAGTGGAGGAGCCAAATGTGCTGCTTTAGCGCACGAGCGGGACGGGAGCCGTGGGCCTTAACGGGATTATACTCGTCTCCTGTCACACCCCTCGCATCGTGTGCTCAAAAGGTTTTTCATAGGTTGTGTGAGCAGGACTCATTCAGACTGTGTGTGTACCGAGTGTGTATGTGTCCAAAGACTTGGACCCCTTTGTGCTATTTGCACACGAGATGCACACAAGAAGAAGTTTCCTTTTCTTCGCTCATAGTTCTAGCTTTAGTTCAGTCATAGAGTCACTTTGCAGCTATATTACTCAAACACTAACCTTCCCCTTTGCTTGCTCTGCTTTTCCTTGGACCTCAATCCTAGGTCAGAATACAAAACTACTCTGAAGGTGCATTAAAGATTAAGTTAGTGACTGGTCTGCTGATTTTACACAGAGACCGCACAGCTGGGGCTGCAACTACCGATTAGTCTACACAACATCAAGGAATCGAGGTGACATGTAATCACTTTTTTTTTTTGTTCCAGAAAAAGAAACCCCAGCATGTTGATTCTGTTCATCTGGGTGCTGCATTTACACTGGGAGAAACGTGACTTCTTCAGCCATCCAAGTGACTGAACGTCAAGTGAGCAGTGATGAAACGTTTCTCCCGCCGAACACGCCGTGTCCAGATGAACAGTATCAGATTTCTGGGATTTCCTTTCCTGAATTACTGAGCATGCATCAAGATAAAAAGACCAAATAGATCTTCAGTTTAGTACGAGTTTGGAGCAAAGGTGCCAAACTCATTTAGGTTCTTGGGCTTCATACAGCCAGTTTGATCACACGCACCAACAACACCTCAAAATGCTCCCTCTTTTTTATTTATTAAACCATTTATTTACAGAACAGGTGATGATCAATCGCAAGAAGAATAACAGTGAATTCAAGAGTCTGTTGAAGTCCTTGACTGAACCACCTTATTTAGGTACGGTACAGCAGATCAGGAGTAGTGCGTAAGAAAGCTGTAAAACTAACAATTCAGACCTCTGCCTCGGGTGAGTTCAGTAAACCCCCGCACATCATTTTTACTTGAAAATGTATCCGTCAGTTATTAATATCAAGAGCTGCCGACCGTTTTCTTTTGACCGACCCTTTGATCAACAAGCTGTTTCGGCTCTCGTTCAGTTTTTAGTAATTTGCAGAGCGGCACTGTAATACAATCCCCCCCCACTTTGTTCTCGGCGGAGCACAAAATGCAGTTTATGTTAACAAAAGTGGTTTTAAGTGGCAGAATTACAAAAACGTAATTTTTGCAAGAAAATCATTCTTAATTTGTAAGTGAACACCTACAGTATCTAAATGGTGCCATTTTTATATGAGACTTATACCTCCCAAACTGTAATAATTGAACCTGTACAGCAGCTTCTTGAATATATCATAATGAGAATTTTATATTAAAGGGAGTTTTTGATTTTGAACACGATTCACCTCCTGTTTCCTTCGTACATCACGACCTACAGTAAACTTCAGGACGTTGCTCAGAGGCTGAGGAAACCTGGATATCTTGTTGATTTTTCGACACTATGAGCCCATCCCTGACAGTGAAAAATCAATCTGCTCTTTGAACCTTTAAGTTAAAATCAAGTAGTGTGACCTAGGCCTTAGTAGTTTCTACCTCGCTTTTTCCTGATCCCACCCACTCAAAACGTTCAGTCAGCTCAGTTTTCTCACTCCCCTCAACGTCCCCTCTCTCCGTCTTAGTATTCTCAGGGTAGAGGTAGTTCAGACACAGCTGAGTGTGACGCCTGTGATCGGAGCTCTGCGGAGTTGGAGTGCCCTCTGCTGGTCCCTCTCTCCTTATATTTGAAGAGTTATACCGTACAGGTGCAGGGTTATGATTCAGACAGACGCTGATGTAAAGAAGGGCTTATTCCGGCGATAATGCGTAAAACTTTGTAGAAAAGGTTGAGAGTCTATTTTATTAACACAGTAAGGATGATATGAGAACCACAAAGGTGAATTTCTACACTTTTGAATGTCAATTTATCTGCTGGTGATGATGATGGATGCTGGGGGGGTGGGGGGGTGTCAGTGTTACAGGATGTCAGTTATAATGATGACTCTGGATGATGCAAATGTTCGTAAAGTTGTATAATGTTCCTGCATATTTATGGAAGCAGGGAAAGATACAAAGAGAGGAGATTATTGGACAGTGCTGGAATAAAACCACTTCCTGTCTGACTTTTATTTGACTCCATAACCTTTCTTCTAACTCTGTCCTTCCCTCCTATGTAAAGATGGAAGAAAAAAAAAACCCACAGTGGAAGGATTTGCAGTCTTCAACACGTGCCTCCTAATCTAAAAATAAAGATAACATACAGCAGCTGCCTGCTGCTGCTAATGAATTCAACCACTCTAATTATGGCCTTCTTCCAGCAAATGGTAATTAGTATGCTAGCACATCCTTGGATCTTTGTCGCAACGCATGATTATTTTAAAAAAGCGTATCTCGTTTTGCAGGAAGCAAATAAGTTATTTAAAGATAATGGGAACAAAGGCAGACTCCGGTGGCGGTAGTAGATAGATTTTATTTTCAAATACACTTCAGCATATCACAATAAAATATTGAATCACATGAATATTTCACACTAAAACACTATAGCATACAAAATGCATTAAGCAGTCCTGCCTTTATCCCCCTGCTAAGAAAATGTAGCATTTTCTCCAAGTTCTGCCTGGCCTCACTCTTTTTGCTCACAATCTATTGGCCATACTGACTCTCTGTCTGACACCCAGCCAATGGGAACTCATGTGTCAGCATGGCAGCTTGTGATTGGTCAGGCCGACAGTAGGCAAACAGAGACAGCTACACACCTGCTCTGGCCTTCATATTTCCTTCCCAAAATATCTGTTAATAAGGCAGATGGAGCATCATCATTGCATCTACATCTATGTTATTCTGCACTTCACCATATGAACATGCAGTCGAGGTGTGACCGTGTGTTGTCCGGGTGTATGTACATGTGTTCCAGGTGTGTGTGTGTGTGTGTGTGTGTGCGTGTGCATTTATCTGTTTCCAGGTGTGAGGAAGAGTACAGCTGTGTTTGCGTGCGCCAGTATCTGTGTGTGTGCACGAGCAGAAAACGGTGTTCTTGAAACAGACAGTTACAAATAACTAAGCTGAGCCAGCAGTTGCCATGGTGATAATAGATCACGCTTCACATGACCCAAAATCCTGCCAATCCCAGGAGAGGACGGAGAAAGCACTCAACAGCGAGGCAGGAAGTTGTCCATGTCGTGCACATCTCCTCTTTCGCTCTCTTGAGTGTGTGTCTCTAAAAGGCAGGAGCCAAGGGTCTCTGCTGTGTGAGTTTCTGGGGGTCCAGGGTTTCAGTGAAGGGCGGAGCTTGATAGGGATTTGTAGTCACTATAGTAGCACCGTTGGCGATGGGGTACGGTGTAGCTCGGGTGTTGCTAGGGGCTGGATCCAGGTGTTGCCAGGTGAATAAGTTTGAGTTACTGCCGGTTAAGAAGCGTCTCAGCGCACTCAGCGTCAGCACAGCCTGTTAGTAACATAACACACACACACTGACACTGTTACATACACGCTGATTAACAGCACATATTTAGAGAAGCCTGCAGATGTGCACAGCTAAGCTAAGTTAAAAATGCAATGACAAAAAATAGACAGCACGAGAGGCGTGCAGAAGGTTTACACTACTTGCTTCTGCACATTTGGGAGACTGAAATCAGAGGTTTGTTTCAGTGTTTGATGGTCGTCAGAGAAACAACAGCACAATGAAACATTACAAAGACATCGACCAGCAGGGCTGGAAATTAAATCAACATTAAAGTGCCAAAAAACTGCAGTTCCTTGAGTGGCCACTTGAGGCTGGCGCTAAGGGTGAGTCAGTGCCCAGAGTGTCCCAGGTTCAAATTTACATCAGAAATAAACATGTTTACAGCCTGCTGCAAGAAAAGGTTTTAGTTTCTACAGTAAAAGTAAAAGATGCATTAAGGCTTTAAGTTATGCGTGATAGTGGCATGCTTTGTTGGTTAGCTACTATTAAGACTGTGCTCCATTTTTGGTCAGTGAACTTCAAGTATTTTATTTGTGTGTCAAGGAAACTGGAGTTCTGCAGTGTGCGCAGCATGAATCTTTTATATGGTTAAAGCCTAATTTAAACCATGGAGTCCTGCTCTAAAAAACCCCACAGTGGGTCACTTGTGTACTGCCCCTGGCAACCAACCAACAAAGTGACGTCACCTTCTGTACTGACGCAAGATGGTGCGAAACATGATTTAAAATTTTTAACTTTAAACTTTTATTTCTTAAACCCAGCTTCACAGACAGGCTCAAATATATGACAGTTTTTAAGAGCAGGGCTCTGTGGTGTAAATTAGTAGTGTTTCATGTTCACTTTAATTGCAGTAGTGTTAGGCTTCCTGTCAATCACAGTTTGCCTACAATTTGGACACCTTCTCAAAATGCAAGGTGGAAAGGCGCAATCAAGTTCTCATATCCAGCAAGGTGCTACAGTGGGCAAACATCCATCCATCCATCCATCTTCTTCCTCGCATCCAGTTCAGGGTTGCCATGGGGCTGGAGACCCATAGGACTGTCATGAAAAATATTTGCTACCATAAGAACAATTCAAAGCCTGAAATCGCTCCTTGCTATATTATACGCTACTGTCCATCTATTAAAGCCTCAAAAACCAAGTATATATCATTGTGTCACAAAGACCCAACACAAGGTTCATTTAACTGCTTTTAAACACACACTTTGTTAGAAACATGACATGCTGAAACCCAAACTACAAAGGTGTCACTCCCTAATCATGCTTAGCGAGTTAAGCCCTCCAGAGAGCTCCAGCTGAAACACAACTGAACCTTTCACATAAATATGTGCCACCTGCTACAAACCCTCTGCAGGGGAACAACTGACTTATTCTCAACTTACCTGTTAATAAAATGACTTTACACAGTAAAAAAAATGGAACCAATATTTTATAACATATTTTACTTCCTTGACACAATTACAGCTTATCTGCTGACAGTGAGATGAATCGGTTTGGTGTTAAACTAGTTTTAACAGGCTCTATTGAGTCATCGGGGGATAATAAATGAGCCGACGCTCACTTGAAAAATATTCTGGCAGTGCAGTTCTCATCTGCACATTCACACACTCACACACACAGACACACACACACACACGGCTAAACAAGCACTGATGCCTGGAAGCTGCCCCGGTCAACCGAGTGTGTGAGTGTTAAACTTGAGAGTAGGCTGGGGGGGGGTCGTGGGCAGCGGCTGCTTGACCTCCATGAAGGAAATGCTTTTAAATGTGTTCATGGTCAGCAGACACTGATAACCCTGAAAACACACACGCAGGTGATCAGATATCAGCTGACGATGAACGACTGCAGACTCGCAGACGTGCAAAACACAAGGCGGCGGCGTGAATCAGCAGGTATACGCACCCAGCTGAGGATGGAAAAGAAGCAGAACGCTATGGTGGCTCTGGCGGCGTCGGACCCCTGTGCCAGCGGCAGCTCCTTCGGAGAGGTCGCCTGCCACTGATTGGCCAGAAAACAGAAGCCAACAAACCACAGGAAGCAGGCCAAACCTTTGAGGAGGGAAGCACAGGCCTTTTAGATGGAAAGAATCACCAGTTATTGCAAATTATCCTCAGGGGAACCTGAATATGTGTTAAATCTACCAGCTGTAGCTGTTAGCATGTTTCCTTTAAAAGAGCCCACACCCACTCACAATGGCTGTAAGGTTCCTTTTTATACTTTAGCCTCTGAGCTATATGAACTAAAGTCAATGGCGGCCTGAAGGCTAGAACACATGGAAGCACAAAAACTGAGTCAATTGCTTAAAATGAATTAGCTCTACAACATATGTTACTGTATGTGTTCAGCAGCAGCCTGTGACGTTGTGTACCAGAAAAGACGAGATCCAGCAGGACCGCGCGCTTCCTGTCCCTGACGCTGCTGATGCTGGGAAAGTAAGCGTCCAGGATGAGGAAAAAGACGCTGCCGAGGAAACAGGCCACACCCACGGTGACGCCGAAGTTACAGGCATCTGCGTTGTTGTTGAAGACGCAGAGCAAACGCTCGCTGCCAATGTTGATGTAGCCCTCGTTCACAATGCAGCTGAACACCACGACGGAGAAAACCTGCAGGGAGAGGCACGTCGGCCGGTTTATTACCTGACACGCAGAAGAGAAATGAACTCACACTGGCGTAGCAACGCCACTCATTCCTGTGGTCGAGAGCCCAGAAAAGCTTGAGCTGCAAAGTTTTTCCTCTCGATCATAGTTAGGTAAGACTTTGAAAGGGTTATTTCACCCTAATTAAAAAAAAAATCTCAGAGTTATTTAAGCAGTTTTTTTCAACTTACTTACATTTCAACACTCTGCAACACTCTCGTATATAAAAGGTAACAGAAATTATGTTAAGATTATACCAAGTACGGGATTTTTTTTTCTAAAGAGGACTCACTGAACTTTTGGTTTCTCAAAGTAATAACAATTTATTTGAAAATCACAAATTTAATCTGTATTTGATATTAAAAAAAATGCAACCTTGTTAAAGAAATCAGTATCCAAATATCCGGAGCGACCTTAAAATCATTTTCAATTAGACAGAGACTGATTCATGAATGGTCTTTACATCTACACCACTGTAAGTAAGTTTTCTGTTTTGTGAGATTATATTTGGCTTAATGTGTTACTTCATCAAATGGGTGCTAATTAGACAGGCTGAAGAAAAGAAGGGGTGGGTGGATGGAGGGTGGATGGATGAAAAAGCAGCACTGCCAAGCTGACATGTGATGTTGAACTGAACTGTGAACGCCACAAACACTGGGAAGGATGGCTGATGTGCTTTGTTAACTGGCTCCTCTGCGTTTACTGTCCTGTAGCCCATTGCTTCTGGGTCCTCCCGGGCTCATGAACTGCTGTATGGTGACTCACAGCAGCACAGGACTGAGAAAACAGAGGTGTTACGCTCTGGTTGTGAGGCTTTTTATCCCCGAGCATTCACATTAGCCCCATCTAGACACAAAGAGGCAGCCCAAAGCCTTCTGTGCCAGAAGCTGAAATCATATGCGAGACTCCCATTTACGCTGTAAAAGCTCTAATTCAAAGACACGTTTGCAGAACAATAGCACACTGATTTAAAATAAAGACCTGAGTGGATAAAAGGCACAGGGAGATGAGCGCAAGGCGGAGATGCCCAGACAATATGAGTGGGACAGAGACAGAGAGGGGGGCTTGCAGGTAGGCCCATCCACTGATTAAGATACCCACACAGTGCAGAGGAGGCTTACCCACGAAAGCAGTCTGAGGATGGTGCGGGGATGCGTGAAGAAGGCGACGGGGTCGAAAGCGACGCTTCCGGCCTTCCCGGCGCCGTACGCGCCCGCTGGCTGCATCCCGCCGGATTTCTGGTGCCTGACTCCCGCTGAGAGAACAAGACGAGTCGGTATGAGCTGGCGGAGCGGCGGCGTCCTCCTCCAGCCTCCGTGTGAAGTCACACCGCGTCACTGGGAGCTCATCACGGGCTGCAGCAAAAATAACACTCACTATGACTTCAGTTTAACACCGAAATATCTCTGAGTTTCTACATGTCAGTTTTGTTGACCTGAAATATTATATTCAAACTTAAATATCCTGATATAATTAATTTATGGCTCAAATATGTCAATATGATCGTTAACTGATGTCTCGGTGCAATTATTACTGTACGAACATCTTAACCTTGTTAAAAAAAAAAGAAAAATGTATCTGATCAAAGATGTTATAAATAAAATATAAATACATTAACAAATCAAATAGGCACATAGTTTAAAAATACTAGAAAGAGTGCTAAATCTAAGGGTGAGCACTACCGCTGCGCACCTGGGGGAACAGCGACATTGAATTTGGACCAATAATAAGCGACTCTGGGTATTTGTTTGCCCCTCCTACACCATCAGGAGCTGAACAAATACAAGTTGGTACCAATGAACATTTTAGCACCATAGGTGGAATCCAGCCCAGACCTTAGATGTTATTGTCTGTGAGGCAGCAGTAACCACCACACCACCGAGCTGCCCGCCTTTACATTTGCGCAGCTATTTGCCCACAGTTTCATTACTCATTTGGTGGAAGGTGGTCTGTTATTCTGTTGCACTCTTTGTATACACACATCTTGTTTTGGTATTTAAACTTTTGCATATAAACTTTCATTAAATGTCTCAAGTGAAGTCTTGAGAATCTGATGCGGGAAATCTAAAAGAAAAACTATTTTGCTACAACCATTTAAAGTGCAGTATATTATTATTACTCTATATTAACCTGTAGTGTTCTGCACATTGATCGTAGCTTACATTCGTTCAGGCCACATGAAACTCAGAGAGGTCAAATAAATGCAATAAATTCACGTTGTTTTAACTGAAAATTTTATTTGATTTGCCAGCATTGATGAAAGCTCAGGCGAGCACGCACGCACACACACACACACACACACACACACACACACACACACA
>VOQJ01033482.1:2258-18422 GCA_015052665.1 Apistogramma diplotaenia | reverse complement strand
GTGTCCGGTGAAGTGCTTATTGAAGGAGGAAGCGAAAGTCATACACCTACTGAGGAAACCCAGATGACAACGAACTCAAAGAAACCACAGTTCACAAACAGAAATAAATCATTCAGCCCTACATTCCCAGGAACAGGAACAGCTGAGTGTCTGGAAGGCCTAGAGCAGTCAGCAACCCCCTGGCAGCCTCCGGTCGCTCAGGGAAAATCTGTATTCCCCAGCAGTCGGTGAGTGTTTTGCTGGATGTCGTCAGGTGAAATCACTCGCAAAGAAAGCGCCGCACCAAAAACCGATGACCCATAGTTTGAAAGATGCTGATTTGTGAGCAAACACTCACCAACTACAGTTGTGATCAGAAGTCATGAAGTGCTCTTTTCCCAGGGTGGAATGATTATAAACAGCACACATTTTTAAAGATGCTCTTGGGAGCCGTCAACAAGCGTCTGGCTGACCACAATTGTATTTCCTGAGTAAAACTGAGAAGTGTGATGCAAATCCGAAACGGAGACTGTTCGCCTTCAAAGTAAAGATAGCACCTTGCCTTTGCAACCAACGCATTTCAAAACGTGCAGCTTTTACTTTGAAGGCGATCAGTCCCCTTGTACAACCTATCTGATGCTAGTGATTGCCAGCAAACTCATGCTCATGTTGCCACTGATAGAACACAGTTTTTCTCTAGAAACCGGCAGGTGCCACTGATCAGTCTCTAGGCCTGTGTGACTGGGGCTTCAGCAATATAATTTCACACTGACTGCCAGCAACCAGTACACATTTTTCTCTCACAACCGGTGGTGTTGGTGGTCTCTCTCTTTTGATCCAGGAGGCTGGCAGGCTGGTTTCCCCTCTTCTGTGGGACAGAGCTCAAGGTGGATGCCTGGCTGTCCTGCACACCTGTGGCTCTCTTTTGCATTTAATGACCAGCTTTAGCCAGAGTGTCAGCTAACCTTTGTGGTAGTCGACCTGCAGCCTCCTTGAGCCTCATAAAACCTGATTGAGTTATTAATTTGTGTTTGTGTTTTGTGAAAGGTTTCAGTGATCAACCTCCTGGCTACTTACCTGTCCCGCTGAAACTGGCTACCTCTTATTTCATTGTGGAAATCCTCATTCCTCTCCAGCCTGCCTGCCCTCCTGGAAAAGCCTCGGAGTTGCTGCAGTAACTCACCTTTACCTGACAGACTCACTAAAGTCCCATTTGATAACAGTTTCATTGCTGTTCCTCGATTACCTGTTCCGAATTAAGTGCCATCTCTTCCGTGACAGGTGGTTGCCAGATGGTCGCCAACAGGTCTCTAGGTCTGTGTGCCTGCTGCCTAACGTGCCTAAGTGCTTTCACACTGACAAGTAGGCTGCGACGATATACTGTTTGCTGTGAGTACCAGGTCCAAAAGCTGAGAGCGTGATGCTATATACCTCTCAGGAGGAGGTAGAATAGAATAGAATGCCTTTATTGTCATTATACAGCTGTACAATGAGATTGGTACCAAAGTGTTTTCAATTTGAGAAAACACTAGCTTATTAAAATTCATGGCTACACAGGTAAGTACATATTGTGCAAAGTGTATGAGTGGGAGTGTACAAGTGGAAGTTTTTAAACTGAGGCACAGTGTAAAAATGTGTACATAACTGTATTTAAACTCTTTTATAATTATTTATAAAGTAAGGTATAAGGTATTTAAGTGCCTGTAAGGCTTTATTTTTTTTTTACCTTTGCCACGAAAAACTGAAACTAAATCTAACATCAGTAAACTGTCACTTTAAGTAATTTATGTCACAAACACTGTAGATAATAAAGGAAAAAGAATTAATCAGGATTTTCAGACAGTTTTATTGCATTACATCTGATATTTTAAGCAAAAACGTGTAAATTGTTAAGCAGTTAAAGAAAAAAACAAATCAAACAAAAACCACAAACACTAACAATGAAGGAACTGTGAACGATAAATGGCAGCCCTAGAGGGAAAGCTTTGTTAAAACTCTAATTGAGAGTCTAATTAATATCTGGGATCTTGCTAATTAGTGGGTCTCTGAAATACAATGATTGCAGTGTTATTTTTTAAATTTTACTGAGCTGCTCACTCATTATGAGAGGCATGTGTCAGCTTAGTACAGAAAACTGGTAGATTTTTCTTGAAAAAGAAAAAGACATTTAAGATTGATTTAAGGTGCCATGACTTCAAACCTGGAAGCATGACCAATGCATATTCCCAAGGCCGAGTAAACACAGAAGTGCCAGTTGGAAGTGGTTATTTAATTAATTACTTTAGCTTTATTTTTTTAGCTTTATTTGTAGAGACTATTAAAGGCAAAGGTTATTAAAACCCAAAAATACAACAATGCAAAAGGCCCAAACAATCGTGCTATAAAAGATTTGTCAGCTTGGTTGCTTTATGATAGAAGTGTAATAAACTGAAAGGGTGGCTTATTATTTGTCTAATGTAATTTTCATTGATTTAAAATGAGTGTGCTGCTTCAGCCGAACCTTTGATGTAACTGAGGGACCACAGGGGGTCAAACACAATGGTAAGATGTGCGTAGACCGTCTGCTCTTGACTACACATGCACATTCTGGACCCACACCCACACACTTACCCCATGTGGAGCTATAAGGAGGGCTGGTGAATGGATTGGTGGGATTAACAAGTAAACAATAGTGTGAAAATGGCACACACAGAGACACATTAGCATATACACCCAAATGCGCAAAACCACAGACATATACTGAAACCAATCTGCTTGTGTGTGCTTCTAATTTTCATGTAGATGATGAAAGAGCCCCCTTCACTCGTCCACACAAGTACAAACAGACATTATGAGCCATTATGAGTCAATAAATGATCCGTGACCATTCATATACTAAACACGAATCTGTAATTGACTAGTCTTATACAGATGTCAGACTCTCTGTGTGTCACGCTCCCATCAGTCACCTCATTTGTCGTCATTTTGAAGCATCTTCAGACACATACAGCTCAGGCATCTGCTTCAGACATCTGATACATCCCAGGCGCAACCCGAAGAAGTCCCGGGATTATATATAAAATTTCAGATTGTGTTCTCAAAGGGAAGGGAACCCCCTGCCTCCAGGCTGTGACTGCAGCATCTCCTGCTGTTTCTCTGTATCTTCTGAAAGATGTTCTTTCAAACATAAATTACACTTCCAACCACTGATGAATTCTGAAGAGCTTCTGTGATCAAGGTTATTGTCCCGGAGTGTGCGTGCTGCTACACTCTGCATCATTCTATATGCTAAGCTCTCTGCTGCCTTGGGACTTCACTAAATTAAAGACATGTTGGTATCACTTTCAAGACTTTAGATCTGTGTGAGCACCGACCTGTCTGTACGGCACCTGTGAATTTATTTTTACATGCACATGTCAGCCTAAACTTCCCTCTAACACAAAATGGCTGCGAATGATTCACCAGAGTGGTATTTACAATTACATTGAAAGCAAATATTCTGCAGTATTAAATCAAAAGTTGCAGTGTAGGTTAATGTGTAACATTTATTATGTTTTGCAGGAATTTTAAAATAAAACCACAAATTTCTATAAGAAAAAAGCTGTCACACTCATAACTTCTAAAGCCAAAGAACCAAACCAAAATCCAAGCTAAATTTGAATTTGCGGGTATCTAGATACTGTTTCATGGCTCTGTGCTCCCTGTCTTTGCTGTGGTGACGAGTCTCTCTCCGTCTCCCCCTCTCATCTTGCTGCACTCTGCTCAGGCTTTACCTTTTAGTGTTCTTTCCTGCATGAAAAAGTCTTAGCATTAATATTATTTATTTTTGTTTGTTGATTTGTAGCATGGGTTGCTTATGAGTTTAAAAATCAGGTACACACCTTGGTTAACAGAAAGTATATTTAAGTGTACCCATATCATGATAAAAAATAGATCAGGTATGAATTTTAAATTATCATCCACATTATCTAAACTGTCTCTCTGAATGTTTTTTGTTTGCTAAAGTGACGGAGGAGTTAATAAAAGCTGATTGACCAAGGTGATTATACAAAGATAAATGTGACATGTGCATGACTGCAGAGAACGTAACTGATCTCAGAGCAATGAAAGTTGAGCTAGGGATAGCTTGACACTGATCTCCTGTCTCTTGTCAAGGAGCACAGGTTTTATCCACAATGCACATGCACACACTGCCAAAAAAACACAGTTCTCAACTTCCAAAGCTCCAGCCTTTGTGAGTGGAACATGGAAACCACTGATTTGATGGCTAGCCGTCAAGCCAGCATCCAAAGATAATGGGCAACTGTGGCTACAAAATGGCAGTTAGTTACACGATGCAAACAGGTCATTTATTGACGTCTCGTTTTAGATTTTACTGGTCAAACACTGCTTGCATTGCGTGTGATGACCATATGTCTGTGATGTCATCACTTGCATTTTCAGATTTCAGGTCATGTGGGAGGCAACCCCTTAAGTCACTCCCCACATTTGCCATTTGCTGTCTGTCCTTCAGCTGATGAGACAAAGCAAATGTTTAAGAAGACAGGCTTTGAGGATTTCTAATGACGTTTGTGGTTCTGAAATGAGGGATTCCTTCTTCAGCAACACAAACAGACACACATACATGTACACATATCTGCAAGTATCTAACAAAAACACCGGTGTGAGATGTAGGCTGTGATTACAATTATTAATGAACACACACACCTGTACGTGTGTGTGTGCCGTACATGCGTGCATGTGTGAGTTGCAGCCTGAGGCGGATGTTGGAATGTGTCTGTGTGTTTTCAAAAGACCCCTTCTGTGTTGCAACATGCTCCTGCACACACTTATACACTCCAGATGGTGTAAGTGACTCATACACACACACACACACACCAACACACTTTCTCATACAGCTTCAAACTGCCAGACAGACATATAGTAAGTAGCGGAGATGTAAATGATTACAGATTGGTGACAGGATTTGATTAATTACCCCTGATACAGGGTGAGTGCACTGATGTTCAGCAAAATGCATAATAATCCACAGTATAGGGAAGGACCCACATACTTCTGTGCTCATGTAAATATTAAACACACAAATCTTTTCAGATACAGTAAGTGCAGTGATGATGTTTTGTTGCAATGTGTGTGTTTTATAGCGCCAGTTCATTTTTTCACCAGAGAAAAGAATAGAATAGCAAATGTTCACTATCTCTGAATATCCTGGTAAGAAAGGCTGATTTTAGGGAGCATTTTAACCCAAATAGGTAAAGCAATTTTTTTGAAGCATGCTCAAGGGCTAGATGTGAGTTTTGATATCTCCCTCATATCTGTGGCTTAGGTATGGAAATAATGTGAGAAATTAAAATAGCCAAGCAATTATCATGAAACCTGGAAGCAGCAGGAAACAACAAGCAAGGCTTTTTTCCAAAGTTAGCTGGGTAATGATGCGTTTCTCTTTGTTTAATCTGTGTTCAGGCATGCAGTGATGGAAAATCTTTGGTTTGATAGGGAGTCTGGGTGTAACAAACTATTGATGAACAGTAGTTAAGCCATGTGCATGCAAGTTACCAGCTGCCTGATAACCTCAACCATAACAATATCTGACAAAGCTGCACATAACTCCCTGAAAAGAAACACACTGTTAAGTTTGTTTGGAGGTGAGATTTTAATTGAAATATCTGCCACAGCATAACATAACAGCAAACATTAGCATCAAGGGGTAGAATGGTTTTCATTGCTTGAAACCACCATCATGTCAGGAACATTGTACAGGCAGTCACATTTGTGCTACACAGCCTTCCCTCCATCTGACAGCTCTGTCACTATGAGTCAAAATAAGACGACAACCTCCTTGCAACTAGGAAAAATCAGTGGTTGTCTGGCGATATCACTGAATTTTTTTCTTTCTTTTTTTTTCGCAAATTTCAATTGCAAGTCACTTGCAGAGGTCATGTAGCAGAAGGCAACCTGTCTCCAAACAGTCATGGGCCAACTTGTACTGACTGCAATTACACTCAGACAGATTAAATGCAGACAGTTTGACAATAAATCAATCTGAATCAGTCTGTACTGATGAGTCCAACTCGTCTGCAAGGCGTCTCTGCAATAGGGGACTTGGCTCAACTGCCTGCAAACTGGTCGTATATTCTTATTCGTCATCTTGCAGCAACTGTGTCACTATTTGTGTAGGAATTTCTGAATTTCTGTTTCACATGTATGAGGTTCTGGCTGGAACCTGAATCTAAGTAGTTAATATGACAGCAACAGATTCAACTAACTATAGACACACAATTGCAATAATATTTGTAGTCCAAACAAGTCAAAAATCTGATTTTGCCTCAGAATGTAAAGAGTGGCAAATTTGGGATACACTGGCCCAAAATCCCCAAAGTCTGGGCACATCAACCTTCATTTGCTTGACCATGAATAAAGGTTTCACTATGGAGAATTTCAATGTGTTTTGTTTGAAAATACAATGGAATTATGTTTACCTACAAAATGCTTAAATTTAGGTACACTGTTGCATAAACTTTCATTGTTATGCAGATGATACCCAGCTGTATCTAGGATACTTAAGAGTTGACTGCCCCTCGCTGAGCCTGGTTCTGCCAGACGTTCTTCCTGTTAAAAGGGGGTTTTTCCATCCCACTGTCACCAAGTGCTTATTCATAGGAGGTCATTTTAACGGTTTTATTTTTTCTGTAATTACTGTAGGGTCTTTTCCTTACAATTTTGGTGCCTTGATGTGAGTGTTGTGATTTGGCGCCATAAAAATAAAATTGAATTGAATTGAACTGAATAAACGAGTAACAAGTCAGATTTTTACATGACACAAAGAACTAAATACTGTATACTGTAAGTAAATTTAAGTAGTGTCTACGCAATTTTAACTAATGTGTAAAAAATGTAGAGCATGAGTAATTTCAAATATTGTATAACTATGTATTTTACAGGAAAGAAGAACTAATCAATTCAATTCAATGTACATTATAAGTAAATTTAAGAAGTGCCTTAATTATGGGTTTTTTACAGGAAAGAAAGACAAATTATACTGTAAGCAATTTTAAGTACTGTAATTTCTTGGTAATTTTGTGGAAAAACAAACAATATTTCCCCATCTTACATTGTAAATACTCTGTACTTTTCAGAGTGCAGGCTGTATAATTGAATCAATTAATCTGTCCTTCTACATATTTGTACGTATTTTATGTTGATATGCCTATACTTAAAATTACTTACAGTATCATTTCTGTTTCCGTGCCAGTAAAATACCCAGAATTTAGATACTACTTGAAATTACTTACAGTGTAATTATTTTATCTTTCCTGTGAAATACATTTAGTAATACACTACTTAAAATTTCTCATACAATACATAAAAACGATTTACAGAATAATGTGTGCCAGAAGTCCTGCAATACTTAAAATTACTCATCTACTATGTAAAATTACTTAAAATTACTTAAAATTACTTAGATACTAATTTAACTTTCTGACAGTATTCTTACTATTTCCTGCAAAAACCTGACATGTTACTCATTCTTGTGTTAAGTATTTGTACGTAAATATAATTAGGTTGTAATTTAAATGAAATACATTGAAATTCCATTTAATTACAGGGGAATTACCACTTTAATAATACGCTGTATTTAAGTGTTACCTTCTTCTTTTTATAATTAGTAATCAGATCAAGCTATCTAGTGGAAATGAGCTTCTAATGTAGAAACAAGTTCCACAGTGCACCCTGTGACTAATGGATTGAAAATGTCACAGTATCCCTTTTAACAAGGTCGACGCAATCCAATTGTACTATTTCCAGTTCGACAGACCAGACATTCGGGATTTCTGAGGATTATATAAAAGGTCTACTGTGCAAAGCAGGAGCAGAAATCACGTCTCTCCAAAAACTTAAACTAGAACTCTCTACAATGCACTTCCCTGAAAATCCAGCAAATGTGCACAAATAAAGAATTTCTGTGCCCTCTATTTGTTGGAGTGAGTGAGTAAATGGGTCCCTCAAGACTGAGCTATGTGACCATTGAGACAATGGGGTATTTTACAACTCCCTCCAGCCATTTAGGCAGCTATTTCTGAAGCCGTTGCAGCCACTTTAGCCGGGGTCCCACATGGCGCTGTGGGCGGATATGGATAGACAGGACAATTACACTGGATTTTTCATTCACTCACATACACACACATACTTGCATGCACTTTTAATAGCATGGTGATTCCAAGCACCTTTGGAGGTGACCGTGAGACACACACACAAACACAGGTGCCCTTTGTCTCAGCTGTAAGCCATTCTGTGTCATCTAACGTGATAATCTATGGCATCATTAACAGCGGTAATTAACATATGTTATCCGTGAACATCTGATACCAAAAATTAACCAATCGCGAACCAGCCTCCCTTTGTGTCTCTTCTTCTCTGCTTGTTTCTCTTTAATCGTTTAAGACTTTAGCATCAAGTCCACCTCTTCAACTGCTCAACACCTCCACAGGAAAATACAGTTTAATCTCCAAGTTCATAAATCCGAAAATCTACTTCCCTGGGTCATTGGCAGAAAATCTCAGATTGAGTGGTATGCCACTTAAAAAATTGCAGCTAAAGATAGTTCTGTAGCTGGCAGGACCTTTCTCAGTGTGTGTCTGTGGGTGGTTTAGAAGCTCCTCTGAACCCCTGCTGTTATTCTGTAAAGAACCAAACAGCCTCCAGCCCGATAATGACTCTGCTGAATAGCTGCATGATTATACCTCTTTCTGTGAAATGTTTGTCTTTCCCCCCCTCTGCATTTTGTCTGCATACCCCCTCTTGGTCTATTCTCTGTTTCTTTTTATTATTTCCTCCCTTTCTCTAGCTTCCTTTTTCACACTCTATACTCCAACCAGTCCTCTAACCTACTGACAATTTTAGGGTTAATCAGCCTAAAAATGTCTTTAGTTCTGTCTTTTTACTATTTACCTGTCTGTCTAGAACTGTGTCCTCTTTCCTACATCACATGAGTATACATGGAAGGTAAAGCTAGAAAAGCCCCATGAATAGTTATTAGTTCGGATGACCTCCATGCAAATTGTGACTGTCAGAAACATTTGTTTCCTGTTGGAATCATCTCTAATTTAAATTGGCTGTAATTCACACAAACCTTTGAAATCCAGAATCCATCTGATAACTCTGATGAGGCTTGGTCTGAATATTATCTGCACCAAATTTGCTGAAGAATGGGAGAAAAAAAATGTTTGGCCTGTGAAGGGATTCAGTGTTTATGGGAGCTTGTGTCCACCAATGGAAAAAAAATGCCATTCAAAATTTTGGATTATCATCTCAAAATTTCAAGTTAGGCATCAAAATTTTTTGACTCAATCTAGATCAAATTTTGATAAAATAAGTGAAGATTTTTTTTCAAAGTCCTGTTTGAAAGCTTCCATATAAGTGTTTTCACCAGTGCCACCTCTGTGTTTAAGCCACATGTTATAAGAAGGGACAATCACAATCACCAATGAGCATACCATGGACAAGTTTTGAAGCTTTGACCAAAATTTACTAAATGGATTACATTTTTTCATATTTCAGGTATTGCCTCCTGATGGCCACTAAAAAGAAAGTATATTTAAATAATTTCCATGTTGGCTTCACTTTACAGACCTGGAAGGATATCCATCTTATGTCCTGTTTATGCTGGTGCCCTAAAATGATTACAATGGCCCCTTTAAAGAGTTAAGTCAGGAGAAAAGTGAGAGATAAAACAACAATAAAAATACATTGCTTAATAATTTATGGGCTATGGGTGAGTACATCCTAGACAGGTCACCAATCTGTTGCAGGGCTCCTAATACATCATGTTTATGCATTATTGTTATTATTTGGGTGGTATTGTAAAAGTCAGATAATAGCTTTGGCATAGTATCTAATATCAGCATAAAGTGTGGCTTTAATTTACACTATCAGCACTGGCAAATAAACAATTCTGTTAAGTTTTATCTGCAACAGGAAGTATCTGCATCTTCACAGGTGTGTAGAAGAAATCCTGCCGCCATCCAAGTGTGCCAGTATAGCCGATTTTCCCCAACTTTGTATCATTTCACCTTCCCATGACACATGAGAAAATGACATCCATTGTGAGATGACCTTGTGCCTTCGTGTGTGTGTGTGTGTGTGTGTGTGTGTGTGTGTGTGTGTGTGTGTGTGTGTTTTAAACAGCCATTAACCCTGATCATTATCGCCATCAGTCCAAAATACAAGGAGGACATTGAGAGAGCTGTGGTGGACAGCCGCGGTCTACAAACTAAATATATTCACTCAATGGTGAGAATAAAGCAACAACTTTACAAGGGTGTTAATACCACAGTCCATAACTTGCATTTTGAAAGTAAACTTTAACAAAATATGGTTCAAAAATCCTCATTTCTTTATATTTTGCTTCTAAGACCGACTTTCTTTAAGGCGGTCGTGGACAATAATTCTCCTTCTGAAGAACACTTGTCATTGTCAGTCCAGTCCTTGTACCTAACCTTTTTATAAAAAAGGTGTCTAACTCAAGTGATGAATGTTTCTGTAGTTACTTTGTTACAGGCAGCAAACAAACACCAATCTCAAATTTCCTGTTATAATTAATTTCCAGTGTGCAATAATGCTTATATATAGTATTTTATTGTATATTTAATTCTTCCAGATGCAGAATGAGTTCATCCAGCAGGGCAGCTTGAATTTCAGATTCGTACCTGTTCTCTTCCTCAGTGCATCGCAGGTCAGAAAAACTTTTTTTTAACTAACGCCCCCCAACAATGTTCCTTATTTTTCTTTTTGAATGAAACTTGTGATAATCACAAGAACATAATGAATTTCTTTACAGAAACATGTCCCGAGCTGGCTCCAGAACACTTGTGCTTACCGCTGGCCGCAGGACGCTGAGGACCTGTTACTGCGGCTGCTGAGGGAGGAGCGATACGTGGCTCCTGCTGTACCTGTGGAGCTCCGCCTGTTCATCAGGCCTGTTCCTGCGACTGATGCCGTTACACTGTAAACACACACTGATGTGTGTGGGCACGTGTCTGCGTTTCATGTTCTGCTTTAAAAAAAACATACATTTTCCACTGCAAGCATATTTTAAAATCTACAGCTTGATACTGTCAGTACAAGCTCATGTCCCAAATTGTATTTTATGTTATGAGCAGCGAGTTTTTCAGATGAGTCAATAAAGTCTTTTGTGCTCTCAGGTGCACCATAAAGGGTGTGTTAAGTTCTGGGGAAGAACTCATGTGAGATTAATTTGACTAATTGTAAAAAAGAAAAATAATATTTTCAACCCAACACAAAATGTTTACTTATTTTAATTATTGTTCAGCATATACATAAACAGTATTAAAAATGCTGTAGCCACAAATGCAGTGTATAAAAGCAAACCTATGCAGAAGCGTAGATGCGAACATAATTTATTAATGCCTTAATGCACGAAGGCTCACAGTGTTGCAAGCATTCATGACCAAACAGTAATTATCCTTCATTTCCTGTTAGCTGTCAAACACATAACTCTCCTAATTTGTAATTGATAACAAATAAACAGAAATTAAACAACTTGAGTCTGTGCTTTGAACATCATCATCATTTTGACTAAAAACTGCAGCAACATTCACAGAACATAAACGCAGAGAATGAAAATCCATAGTTACAGCAACCTGACAGCAGAAGGGTTGTTAGTAATATAAATATTCACCAAATGTAAATCAGGGACAAAGCTTTGAGTTTTTGTTAAAATAACTCTGAAGCAGTGGCCTCTTTCTGAAGCTATTGCATTCACAAGCCGTTTCAGTAAACTTGACCTTTAACCTGGGCCTTATATTATGGATTTATGGTAGAGTCACCAGTGGTATTAGTTTGAAAATCCTAAATCCACTAAAACACCTCATCAGCCTTTTTCAGGCTGAGCGGTAAAAAGCACAAACATCTGGACGAAGCAAACGAATTTCGTCAGACTACATTTACCAGTGATCCCTATTAAAGACCTCTTACAGACACATACGTGACCACATCAACTGTTTGCTTTTTATTTGTTTTTTTAAGACCAATGTTGGTTCTTAAATGGGTAAAAAGTCCAATCTTCAGACTGAAAATGCAGCTTCAGCCTAACGTGGAAGATGGAGGAAAAACTCTTTGAAGATTGTTTTCTGTGCAATAATCTGGGCCTGTGATTGTTTTCAGTGGGCAGAGCGCAGTGGCGACCAGTAGGGGTGCCCACGTCAGCCAGCTGATCTCTTGCACACACCAAAAAAGGTCTGGCAGAGCGGCCGGTGAGCAGAGCTGCAGCTAAGAATAACCTGTATTTTCTGGGGGATAAAATTACCTGGAAGCTGCCCTGCTCTCAGCGCTGACCTATACCCATGTGAGGCACCAGTTGCACTGGGTGGGATAGTCTGCGTTTCCCTGCCCAGCCCTGTGCTTAGCTTGGCTCTTTCTTCCCCTGCGTCGCATTACTTTGCCCCACTGTCCCCAGACCCCCCTTTTCAATGCTGCCTCATAGGCAGCTCCAAATTCCCCAACATATGTGAGCGTCCAATTTATGCTCGATTTTCCTTTTTAAAATTGAATCTTGGAGAAGTTCCACCTGTGGATGTTATGGATAAGAAGACAAGACTGTGAATGGTCCAAGTGACAATGGAATAATTTACTACCTGGGACCCTTTTTCCTGAGAAAGTGGATTCAGCCTGGGTTTACTGAAGCTGTCACCAGTTAGTTCTTCATGAGGAGGCTTTGAGCCCAAAGTATCCTACCTGAGAGAGTCAACACGTCACCATGGCTGAAGGTAGGGTTGTTACACCTGTATCTTTAAGCAGCACAGCTCAAATGAAGTGTTTGCTGCAGTTTATTCTGTGTAATAAATAAATGTTTTCATAAGTCGTGTCCTCTCAGGATGATGTGCTGAAAGCCGGTTGCTATAAATACAAGCTATCAGGTCACCAGAGTATTAGCATTGCTCTCCTCTGACAGACTGCAGCTGACCTCAGCAGGGTGGATGTGGATATTCCTTCTTTTTAGTGCAGTCAGCAGGTTTCTGTAGCCAAGTCCCTCCAAACTCTCCAGTTTTCTGTGTTTGGGTCATTCAGTGAGTCTCGAGCAGTTATTTAAAACATGATATTATTACTGTTGTTATGTTCAACTACCAGTTTTCAGACACATTTTAGCATAGAAAGTATTTGATGTGCTTAACCTGCTGAAACAAGCGTTTATGCAAGTGAACTTGATCAGTGTCCACAAAAACATTCGTTAGTTTAAGTTAATGTGTCCTTCACTCCAGCTGCAAGTTGGAAAGGAAATCCGTACAGATAATGTTACATCCTGTGCACAATGATGGTAACACTGTCACTAAGTGCTGTCTTGGGCATTTTCACTGTGCTAAGCCAGTGGAAATTAAATGAGCACATTTGGAAAATGTCACCGCTAAAACTGGATGCCAGATTGCTCAGCTTTTTCTGCTCTTTAACAGGACGTGATGTTTCAGATTCAGAGCTTTGTGAACAGTGAACTTTCAGTCAGTAAAAGCTGATAAAATTCAGAATGCTGGGAAATTTGAAAACAAATGATTGAGATAATACAAGCGAAACACACGAGCAACAGTTCACAGAGCTGGTAAACAAACACACACGCTTTGCATAACTGTGTACAGTCCAGATTTGTTCATATGCTGCTTTTGTTCCTGTTGTGATAACAGTAAAAACGTAGTGAGGTCTACTATTATTCTTATAGGAACATAATATAAGGAAACATTTATAATGTCAGGTCCCTCTGGTGGACAAACTGTGTAATTCTGATACAGGGATAAGCCATTATCATAGTTCTTGCTACTTATCATGAGTCATGAGTCAACAATAAATATGCAAATGCAAAGCTGATATTATCATATTAATTTAATTCTTGTTGAGGTTTTAATCCATACAGGTTTTGTGCAGGTTTTGCAGGAGGTGTGTATCAAGAGAAGCGCTGGGACTCCTGTAGTTGCCACAGCAGTGCAAAGATATAAAACTGCATTGTAAGCACAAGTCCTCTGAACAAAAGCAGGGAGTTACATTTGTGTCTTTACGGCTTCCACACAGGAGCCAAATCTGCCTCCCGCTCTGCAGCCGCTGGGTCCAGCGATGCAGCAGCACCGCAGACGAGCTTCCTCAGGTCCAAAGCTCTGGGGCTGCTCAGGAAGGTGAAAATCTCTGTTGAGCTGCTGATTGCCCTGGCTGCTCTCTTGTCCTGGCTGGTTGTAGGTGTGGTGATGTTTGACTTTGTAGAGTACAAAGCAGTCCCCGGTGAGTCACAAATACCTGAAAATCGATGTCTCTAAGTCATTTCACTCATCTGTTATCCAGAATCAACCAACATGCTTGTTACCGTTATTCAGACATCCAGCAAATCATAACAGACCCGGTGCAGGCTGTAAATGACGCCGCTGATGAGGTGTCCAATCTGTTCAATAAGTTTCAAGGTAGTAAGAAATTTATGTTGGCACAGTCTTTAATGTGTATTAGTAAAAGCTCTGCAAAGAACACTCACTTTACTTTTGCAGAATGTGCGCCAGATTTAAGTGACCCCATGTCCGTTGCCAGATACACAGCTGAGGAAATATCAGAGGCCAAAGATGGGTTTGTTCGTTACTTTTCGGATGAGGAAGGTATGACAGCTCACTCATGCCATAAAAACCCCCAAAACAAAACAAAAAAGCTGTTTAATAAATGCTGAATACTTTCCCCCAAAACACAGGGACTTTCTACCCCAGCTACATCGACCCCGTGGTCATCGGCAGACAAGCTTTCCATTCAACGAATGACTTCATATGTGGAGCCGTGGGCTCCTTCAGGGCAACTCTGTGTGCTGCTGTGGATACTGTATTAGAAACCATACTGGATATAAAGAAAGGTGATTAATATTTAGCTTTCTTCTGACTCAGACTTTGTTTCTCCTGTTTCATGTAGAATTAATGAATTAATCAGTAAACTAAACTTTAGCTACAATACTGGCTTTTAACTGCTTGGCTGAATTAATTCATTCATGAACTTACAAAAGCCCTTGATTTTTGTTTTGCTTTGTTTTCCAGGAAAAATGGATCTTAGCTACATTGACCCAGTAATAATAGGCAGAGATGTGTTTAATGTTGCTAATAAATTCATGTGTGGAGTCGTGGGCTACGTCCAGGGCGTGCTCTCTTCCATACTGGACGCCACACTGGATGTAGTGAAAGGTATTTACGCTCTCTTGTTTAAACCATAAACTCGAACACACTTCAGAGTGCTGCCGTTACAAGCTTTCTTTTCTTATTCATTTCCTGTTTATGTTTCTCAGGAACCATTGACATTAGCTTCATGGATCCTGTGGTTATTGGCAGAAATATCTTCCATGCCACAGACGACACAGTGAGTGGAGTAGTGGGCCACATCCAGGACGTGCTCTGTGCCATGTTGGACACCATGCTCGACATATTCAAAGGTCCTCCCTCCTGTGCTGTTTCTTTACAGAACTTCTTATAGTCTCACTATATTACCGGTGCATGTCGCAGACGTTTTTAAGGATTTATTAATAAATCTGTGACCCCGGATGCTTTTGTAGGGAAAACGCCTCATATGTAAGAAGTGTGTGCATATGTTTAATGAAGTAACTCACTGAGCCCTGAATGTGTGTTGTCCTCTCAGGAGCCACTGACCTTAGCTTCATTGACCCTGTCATTATTGGCAGAAATGCCTTTAGTGTTGTTAATGACTTTGTGAGTGGGATAGCAGGATACATCCAGGGCGTGCTCTGCGCAGTCTTGGATGTGCTTCTGGATACATTAAAAGGTACACAATCTCCTGAGGTTTTTGACCCTGTGTGTCCCGATGTGGTGCACAGACTGCTGTAGCCTGAGGTGTTTCGTTTTCTCCTTTGGTTAGGCATCCAGCATGCCTTGGGATTTAGCCCCATGTCAGCTTTGAAGTCGGCAGTACAGATAACCAAAGAGCAGACAAACTTCCTCGTGAGCTATGTCTCCTCAACACTGATTGGTGAAAAAGGTCTGTTTAAACCTACATTATTATCAAAAAATGTGTTACGTTTAGTAGCTCAGCAGCAAGCGATTTCCTCAGTGAAGGCAAAGCAGAAAAAGTCTGAAGGCAGCTTTTTTTCACCGTCTGGTGTTTTGATTTTCAGGAATCATGCCTGACGTGTCCATTGACCCAGTGAAAGCTGTTGAAGATGCTCTGCTGGAG
>VOQJ01033481.1:25751-36025 GCA_015052665.1 Apistogramma diplotaenia | reverse complement strand
TGTTTGTTAATGTATATTTAGGCATTTTTATTGGTGGGAGAAGGCGAGTTATGAAAGATCATGATTTAGATGAAATATGATCTATACGGCTCAATTTTAGAGATAATGGCTTCAAATTTGCACTGCAGTTAGCTTAGATGCTAATGTTTACATTTCTGGAGTTTCAGCTCTATTCATAATGAATTCTGCAAGATACAGTAGTGTATACTTTCTGCAAATGGATTACTGTACGACAAAGGGAATCTTTAAAGGGGCATAACTTTTTCATATGTACAGATAGAGAAATTCCTTTTGTGTTGGAAACTACAGAATCTAAGCTTTCAAAAACGGCAAAGCACATGTCTATAGCTTTTATTGATCGAGCACAGTACCCACTAAAACACTGTGTTACACATGAGGCTATGATTGCTCGAAAATCGCCACAGGGCTGAAAAGGGGAAACCCACAGCAGTGAAACCGGGGAAGATCGGAGGAATAGTGCGAGAGGAGATCAGACACTCTGCATTAGCGACTTCTTTTCTGGGAATCCTGCACTTCCTACTGAGTTTTGAAAGCTGCAACCATCAATAATTTCCTGACACACTGTTCTGCTACAGCACGGACTTCCCTCTAATTTTCATCGAGCGCCGGGTCTTTTTAATGAATATGTAGAGCAGCGATATACCAACAACGATTCTGGACCTTCGGACTTTGTTAAAGTACGAACAATAAAACGAGAAACATGCTCTTAGCTGTAGGGATTTATTAAATATCAAAACATTAAATTACAACTCACCTCATTTTTTAATTTACATAAAACAGAAAGCTCAGACGCCAAATACTAACAGACTTGCTGGCTTAAAGGCAAAAGGTTTCCTCCGCTGTCTCATCAGTAGTCTTCAAGCCGAGAGTGAAACCCTGAGAGAAGTTGTGGCACAACAGATTCACAGGAAATCAATCAGCACCGTAAGAGCCCGAGGAATTTAAAAAAGATTAAAAATCCAGTGTGCAAAGTACAAAAAGCCTGACTTCAGTCCAGTCAACACAACAACAGCAAGCAAACAGCTTAAAACATTCTTAATTGGTGCATAGATGAACATTAAATCTGGATTCGTAATTATTTTTGCTTTAAGGCTAAAATATCTGCGACCTGCACGGGTGCATTAAGAGCTCTAAGAGGCTCATGACACTTGTTTTTATCTTAAAGTCTGGCATGAGAGTGAGCGAGGTCACCGAGCGAACACAAACCCTCTGTTTGGGCACTTTAAACAAAAGCAGTGCTGGTAGAAACGGTAACGAGGTGAAATATCTCGCTTAGTGAGCCGTTAGTGGTTTGGGAGTTCAGTGCAAACGGTAATTAAGCAGAAACATGAAGATCAAAACAGACATGAAAAAACAACTAAGGCCCTTCTTCAGTTCGTCCTCTGATCGTTAAAATGCCTTGAAGTGTTTGTAAAAGTGGTGTTAGCTGTCAGAAGTCACTCCTCCTGCTTGTCTGTGAAGTCATTCATGTTTCTAAGAAGACCGTAGCTCCATCAGCTGATCTGGGC
The DNA here is from genome assembly GCA_015052665.1 of Apistogramma diplotaenia. NCBI lineage: Eukaryota > Metazoa > Chordata > Actinopteri > Cichliformes > Cichlidae > Apistogramma > Apistogramma diplotaenia. The sequence goes on along the minus strand of VOQJ01033481.1, from coordinate 34,496 downwards.
TCGAGTCCAATCAGAGTCTCTTTTCTCTGTAACTTGGCAGCCTGAGGCTCCACGGGCCAAAAAGCCACTATCAGACGCATCAAAGGAGGCTCCCTGGCGTTACAGAAGCAGTGGTGTGTGTTCTCCTGCCGGCTCGGTGCGCTTGGTGAGCTGCCGCGCTCGGGCCAGGAGGCGGCCGGGCAGGGAAGGGAAGTGGTGGCTCGGGTCCAGGACGTTCGTCTTGCGGCGCTCGCGCTCCTGCTGCCACATGAGATACGGGCTGGGTGGGAAGAACGCCCGCGAGCGCTCGCGGTACAGCTGCAGGACGATGCCGCACACAGCGAGCACCACCCACACTGTGATCATGACGTAGTCTGGTTAAAGGAAAACAGGAGCATATGAGTTTAAGACCAGTAACCCGACTGTCAGCTGAGGTTTCTGTGTACTCACCGACGCTTTGAAACGGCACGTCAGTGAACACGGCGCTGAAGCTGCTGTTGAGGAGGCGTTTGAGGATATTCAGGGTGATGTAAGAGAGGCTGGTGTAAATGTAGCTGTTGACGGCCAGAACGACAGCATAAGCACCAACTACACCACACGTGGTGATGTTTCCCTGAAACACACACACACACACACACACACACAATGAATGATACACACATTTTTACTGTGTGATTGTGTTAAGCTGAACTCGCCGTGCTCCCTCTGGTGAAGCCGGAGCTGCGTGGACTTTGTTCTCCCTGCGACTGTGTGGGTTCTTTCAGGTACTCTGATTCTAAAGTGGTCGTAGGTGTGAGTGTGAATGCTTGTCTGCACCTTTGCATTAGCTGGGATAGGCTCCACTCAAATTAGCCAATTAAAAAGGGACTACTTTCTCAAAAACTGGTGCTGGATGTGTCTCAGCACCCAAAAGCCTGACGCCATCAGTTACCTCTCTGGGCCAGCGCACGAAGAAGAGGGGAACGATGAGCATAATGCTGCAGAACGTCACCCAGAACACAACATCTGATTTCCTGTACACGTCGAGGTCACCTGGAGAGAGACCACGACACGACAGAAACGCGTGAAACATACATTCTTGTTGTCATGGACACACAACAAGAGGCAGATTTATTCCGTACCGAGTGGAGTGAAGAGGACAATGGAGGCGACGAGGAAGCCGAGCATCAGGCCGACCACAATCACGACCACGGCCACGACTGAGCCGAAACGCCACCAGATCATTACCAAGATGACCCCGCCCACCACGCCCACCACCCCCGACAGAGTCAGACGGACTGCAGAGAGAGAGAGACAGCGGTGAGCAGGAAGAAGTGCAACATCCTGAGCATCATGTGAAAGGCGTCCTTACTGTCATAGTCCAGTTCTGTGGTCCTCGTGATGAGGACGAAGAAGGAAAAGGCTGCGAAGCTGAAACCCATGCAGAACAGCTCTGTGCGACAGGCGGAAACATCAGATAACACCAATTCATTCTCTTCACACATTTCACACAAATATCATTAAAGCTACTGAAATTCCTGCTCCTGGAACTTCGTGGAAGCTCCGGAATTCCTGGATCTGTCGCGTTCATCAAAGTCACGGGTTCAGTTTGGAACAAATGTATTTCTGCATGACCACAAATGTAACGTACAAGAGACGCACCACCTTCTGTTACCCTGACATGACCCATGACTGGAAGCTCTTGTTTCTAAGATGAGCATTTAGCTGCGAGTCCGGAGAGAAGCTTTAAAAGACTCACTAACACGTCCTGACAGTTACAGTAACGTGCTGCGACACACCAAGAACAAAGCACTCACCGCACTTGAAGAATCGATGCCCAAAGAAGCAGACGAACAAGCCCGCCAAGCCAACGATGGTGAAGAAGATTTTCGTCGATATTTTCCCTGAAATACAGTTTAGAAACTGCAGAATGAGGTGGTTTGATACTGCAGCAAAATAACATTTATTTATTTACAGTCAGAAATCAACACTGGATTAATGACATCACCTCTACCAGATGTGAATTGCTTTTAATTAACTGTTTTGTTATGTAATGAAAGCTCAAGATCGTGCCGGCTGTTTTTGGGGCAGCAGCTACACTTTTCTGCCTAAAGTATTCGCTCACCCATCTAAAACGGTTGAATTCAGGTTAAAGCCAGAACCCGGGCCTGCAGACCGCTGCTACCAACATCAGTGAAAGAACGGGTCGCTGTCAGGAGCTCCGTGAACTCCAGCGTGGTGATGTGATAGGATGATACCGGTGCAGCAAGTCCAGTCATGAAATTTCCTCCCTACCAAATGCTCCAGGCAGCTGTTAGTGGTATTATACTTTTGGCAGTATAGTGTATGACTACATAACACTCGGTGACTGAAGTGTTTATGACCGGAACAGGAGCCATCAGCTAATAAAGCGCCCCTTACGTTTGCTGCATTTGATGTGGTGCACACTGCACACACACCACAACCCTGTCACCACTGACTGTGGTGCTGAAGGCGTCCCCACTCAGGCAAAACCTCACTGTAAGTGCTGGTGTGGCAACAGAAGAAGTGGAAAATGAAAGCAAAGAGAACTGTTGCAACACCTCCTTCTGTACAGTACAGGAACCTTTGACCTTCTGTGCTGACATCACTGCACACGGTGCACGCTCACCAAGCACCAACACGAGGTGACGCCAACTGAGAGCTGCAGCACCAACTGAAACACCATTCACAGGGCTCACAATGGCAGGTGTAAGTGTCGCTTTTGTTAGTAGGCAAATAAGGTTTTTTGTCTCCATTTCTGGAGTTGTTCTTCCACATTCTTTTGGCATTTAAAAAATAGCTTGATTGATGCAATAACACAACAGGAAGTGTGCCAGCAGCAGCAGAAGCTCACCCAGTGTTTGACAGCTGTCCAGAGTGGAATTGAAGCTGCAGGCGTAGGTGTGAACAGGCACGTAGGAGGCCGAGGTGTTCAACAGCGGGTCTCTGACGATCACAGAGTAGATCACACCCTGACCAGGGATGGAGTTGAACACCATTGAGGTCTTATCTGTCGATTTCAGCGTCACGACCTGCAGCGAGACACAGGGAGGAGACTTAAACACGCTGCTCTGCCGTATTAAACAGCGAAACATCAGCACCCATCATGCTCGTGCCACCTACCCGTTTGCCACTGCCCATCATGCCCTGCTCGTCAGCCACGGCCTGAAAGCCACTGAACAGGCTGCGCTCCGACAGGTCGTTCTCAGGGAGGAAGTACTGGTAGACGTCGTACTGCAGCCGCCAGCGTGTGTCGGCTGCTGTGGACTGGTCACAGGCTGGAGGACTCGCACCTCTGACAGAGCAGCAACAGAGAGAAAATCGTGCCTTTTCTTTAGTGCTTTTCACCCTTTCAAACAAAGAAGCTTCTGCTGAGACTGGATCAATTATTCTTAGGATCTTAAGTGAATAGAGTGGTTTTTGTGCACTGTGTGGACAATCAATTCAGTACTTTGCTCATTCGACACGACGGTGACAGTAAACAGAGATAAACAAAGACCTGACTCAGCCAGTCTGCAGCCTTTGTTTCAGACTCTCAGCATTTGCTTCATTTCCCGTTGCCGAGATACGACCAACTTCAGTTCTGACTACAAATGGAAACATTGTTGAAAGACCACCGCAAAACGACTGCAGTGAGAAACAAAAGCAAAGTCTTCCAACAAACTCCAATAAAATCCATCTGTCTTGCTCATCAACATCAGTTCGTGTGAGTATTTAATGCAGAAAGAAATCTAATTTTAAATGTGCTGCTGACCAAGACACCCGACCCACAATGCATTGCACTACAGAAATAGAGGCGCTGCTCAAAGCCACAGACTTTCTATAAACGTTACCATTTTCCCCTCTGTTAACTGGTCTGGTGGTCACTGTGCAGCGGTAAAAAAATTAGGCCAATTTAGTGCATGGACTTGTCTTTGGACACCCATCATATCACCTGATATAACAACAGCTCCAGTCAACATCCATTAACAAAGCCTTCAGTATTTAAGGTCTAAACCACTCAAGCTATAAGATCAAAACTACGTGTATCATGTAACATACAGTCTGAAATTTAAAAAATCTGACGTGTGAAATTCACTCTGTGGAAAATAAGCAGCAAACAAGCTCATGCGTTTTCATTTGAAAGCTTTCAGATCAAACATGAAGCGAGTCTCTACAGACCAAACAGGAAACGGCTGTGTGTGAGGGAGCAAAACCATTTCAGGGCAACTCTGGCACACGCAAGCATGAGGAGGTTAGGCTGCGTGTGTGCGTGTGCGTGTGTGCGTGTGTGTGTGAGAGCACGAGATGATTCAGAGGCGGTTTGACAGCATCGCCTGGCAGATGTGATCTGCTGGTGGCTCGACGTGCTGAACAGGAAGTGAAGAGAACAATAAGTGAGTGACGCGTTACCTCTCATATCCCAGGTTGGCCGGAGCGAAGCGGATCAGGGTCTCGTAGAGGTTGTAGTGGATATAGATGTTTGGGTCGATGTCCAGGTTAAACTCCGTGTTACAGGCTCCGGGGACCGGATCTGACACGGAGCAGATTCACTGTCAGATGCTGTATTGAACATGGTCGGCCAACAGGCTGAGGGTCGTTTGCTGTGTCAGCATGACTTGTTAAAATACGTTTCAACACAGTCAAACCAAATCAGTGCCTTACGCACTCAAAGTCACGCTGCCACGTGCTTTTACCAATTTCCCCTTGGGGATCAATAAAGTATTATTCTATTATATTCTATTCTAGTGGCAAAAGTTTGGCCTTCTTCTTTACAACGACTGAATAGCGCACAACTTTGCTGTTTCACACTTCTCACACATGACTCGAAGACAGAAACAAGTGAGAAGATGTTTCTGGAGGACGGTTTAAGCATTACTGTACCAGTGCTGAGGTAGAGGAGGATGACCCCTGTTCCTGCCACGGTGTCGCCCTCAGGAGAGGACAGGAACAAGGAGAGGGACGTTTGGCCCCGATCGAGCGCCGACAGGAGCCCCGAGTCTGCTGCTGTCAGAGAGACGCCCAGGCCCGGCTCCTGATCCCAAACAGAGAACATGCAAAGGCTCAATCTATGCTGTTCATGAAACAAAAGAACTGTTCCCGTTGATGCTCTGAGCAGATGATTACCAATCACATGGCAGCCTACTGAATAATTAGCTTCAATATGTGAACTTCTGGCTCTACTGTACATGAGAGACTGGATTACCAAAGCCACTCGGGCCCATCGTCTTACCTTAATCAAAATGTTGCAGTCTGGAAAATCTGACTGTTTGCAAGATGATCTCATACATCTCAAGCTAAGGTGGAGACAATCCCCGGCCAGTTAACCTACATAAACATTTCTCCTATTTGAACATCTGCAGACACTTGCTTCTTTGTTTCATGGTTTAGTGCACATTAAGCACTTACTTACAGTCCTAAGAAAGTTAACGAGCTGACGTCAACAAACGCTGGTGTTTGTCTCCAAAACAAGAGGAAAGAGAAAGTTACTTAACTTCTTTCCACTAATAGAGCTACTAAGAAGAATGACAAATGTTCTAGTTTAAGGGTGAAAGCTTTAGGTTCAGTAAGGGTCATCATTTCCTTCTGCTTTAAGGTTTAGCTGAAGCTACAGTGTTGATCTGGGACCTTCACACCCTCCTGTGTGAAAGGCAATAAACGGAAATCACAGCTGTACAGAACAGAGCAGCGATCAAAGACAGCAGATATGAGGCGGACTGAGTCAGCATCACAGTGTGTTAGGACTGCAAAGCAGCTGTAGGCAGGCTGAAGCAGCTCAAACTATGCCACCTATACAGTATTTGCCAACTGGAAGTGTAGAGGCACATCAGCAGCTCCATCAGGTGATGTGGGACGGCACTATGATGAGCTGGTATGCCGGGACTGCAGACAAACTTGACTTTGTGGCTAACTGTAACTATAATCCAGTTTCACCAAAACCTGAGACTATCCTGCTGCCTCAAAATACTCACTAGTATCCAAACGTGTATATATAATCTGCAACTGAGGGAAGTCCCAACAAGATCACTATTTTACTGCAGTTTATGTAATGTTTTGTTGTTTTTTTAAAACTTTATTAGTTTACATTTTGGTGCCTCGAGAGCAGCAGGTAGCTCATCCTTAACCAGGGCGCTCTCGCTTCACATGAGGTCGGTTAAGACTTACAGGACGTGTTTGATCAACTTTATCACGTGGGCTCGATAAGCTTCAGCACAGCAGCAGAGCTAATGATGACCAAGAGGCTTTACATTATCTGCAGTCTGTCTCACATGGAAAGACTGTTGCTTGTAACAAACATCACTCTCAGGCCATGATCTGAATTACTACTGTGTGACAGGCCTGGCAGCACAGCATGGCTCTCAGTGCAGCTGCTCTATAATAACCGCATTGTATAACATACTCTTACTGACACAGAGGATCGCTGCACGCTTCACCTTGGTTGTGTAATAAGATGTAAAGATAAGCCTGCATCAAACCCAAATATCACAAGTGACTAAAAGTCTGCCAACACTTAGTCACCAACAGGAAACACACAACACACTCATTCAGTTCAGTGTAGGTTAAGTTTATGAAATCATTTCCCATCTGTTTTTGTGCTTCTGGTGGAATTATCGAGTCGCTGTGGGTGCCGATGACCTCGACGGCCCATAAACAGTAAACACAAATCAGGATCTTGCGGTTATCACGTCAAATGAGCTAAAGTTAAACAAATAAAGAAAAAAGGAAACTGGTGTAAAAGAGATAACATAAAATGAAAGTGATACATGCAGTGTGCACGTTCACTTTTTATTAACCTCCACTTGATGCTATTCTGAAAGCACACTTCCTGTTTTTCCTTCTGCCTGGTTTGTAATTGATGCTCATCGGCTACATGTCAACCTTTGAAGCTCACTTGCATCAGTAAGGAGAGACATTAATGATGGGAATAAGTCTTCAATCACATGGGTTTGTTTTCTGTCTCCATCACCAGAAAAAAGGTTAAACTAAACTCTTCGTGCTCCTGTGTGCTGCACAGACCCAAACGGAGCCGTCTCCTGAGACTTCTGGGACTGATGCCAGACCCCCCCCCACGGGGACGCCCTGTCTGCCACTCATGACCAGAGGACTGTAGATCAGCTGACTGTGGCTTCTCTCAGAGGGTCAGACGAACTCACCCACAAAGCCTCATTCATTATCCAGATGTAGAACTAACTGCCTGCTCGTACACTACCAAACACGCCTGTAATTTCATTTATTTCACTTTGTACTTCTGCTGTGTCATCCCACTGCACCTCTGAAGGAATCACCCAGTTTAGATTACACATCTGATTCGCTGATTTAACAGGAAATCCCCCCTCTTTAACTTTCACTCTCTCATAATTATGTCCTATTCATTCGGCAGCGGTCTGAAGCAGCTGAAGCACGACAACCTGCTCTGAACAACCGGCTACACAGCAGGTAGAAACTGCATGCTCAGTTTAACATGACAGCTGCTGACTGAAATCACTGTAAACTTCTTCTTCACCACTGAGATTCATGTGAGTGAACTAATATTTACCCAGAGCTCTGTATGGACACCCAGGAAGAAACACTCAGTAAAATAAACAAACACCCACAATTACAGTTGGTTTGTGGCTTACTCAGGTCAATGGGTGCTAAAGGTAGGCTAAATGTGAAATATGACACATTATTAATTGTTTTGGTCTCTGCGGCTTATCTCTGTGCAGGGAAATACTTGCTATCATTTTCAATGTCACTGGGCAAAAAAAAAGTCAAACATGCATAACAGACGGCCGAGTACCAACATTAATATTAGCGGTTTATTAGCTGCAGCTAGCTGACATCTTAATGATAATTTAGCTATCAATTATTTTAGTAACTGCATACTGCATCTGTCAGAAAAACAACCCCTTTGACTCCATTTCTGTGTCATATAAAAAAATTTTTTTTCTTAAATGCAAAAATCTATAAATAATCACAAGTATAGTAATGTCAAAATAAGACGTGAAATCAAACTCTTGGAGGGCTTTCTTTCCAAGAAGCCGAATAAGTGGCAATGATGAGGTACATGTGGTGTGTGTGTGTGTGTGTGTGTGTGTGTGTGTGTGTGTGTGCGCGCGCTTGTGCGCGCTTGTGCGTGTCAGTGAATGATTCTGTGTGGTTTAAGTCTATAAACGAGCCTGCGGTGGCTGCAATGAAGAAAATCGAGCAAATCGGCATTCTCAGAACGGGGGTTTGCCCTGTGCTTTGATGCAGTTTCCTGCCTCAGAAAACAGTGTGCATGTCAATAATGTTAATGATTAATGTTAATAACAATTCAGTGTCCAGGCCACTGTCTCAGTCTTACTGACCAGTGTACATTCTTACTGGCCTGCGAGACAAACTGAACTTTTATTTCTTAGATCTTTTAAATATTAACCTCACATGACCCTGCATCTCACACAGTTTGGCTTTGCTGCACTTCACACTTCATTCTGCTTAATAATGTCTTAAACATGGTTAAGCCATGTTGACTTTGTTGTGTTATGCTATAAAATAAACCCACTGTCACCATATGAGGAATGGTTGTTTTTTTTTTTATTACAAAAGCATGTAGCAACCATGTAACAAAACAACTTCCTGTTCAAAGAGGAAGTTTGGTTTATATCATTATCAGGTCCATCTAATCACAAATATCAAGGAGAAATTAAAAATGCATCACAATACAATTTAATTATTTAATAACCGATTCATATTTTATATTTACCTTGATATAAATAGGTCTCATACACTCTATGCTCCCCCCCCCCCCCCCTCCCCCCCCCCCCC